>VMDO01005606.1:0-109858 GCA_007922755.1 Pedetes capensis
GAGGGTCCTAAGTGAATTGTGTTTAGTATCTGTATGCTTGGCAGTGCTGCCTATCTGAACATCCCAGCCAGATGGGGAGGAGTGCACCCCCCACACTTTTCCAGGTGTAAGGCAGGGTCTAAATGCCACTGCTGAGGTTTTGGCTGAAGCTGCAGGAGTCCCACTGTGAGCTCAAACATAGTCCATGCACGTGGTCACTGTCAGATCCTGCTACATCCTGCTCATTGCATCTTCTCCCACTGGAGATGCTGGGGAAGCTATGCAGGTGGAAGATGTGTAAACTTTGCCATTTTGCAGCAAGTAGGACTGGAAGGTTCAGTATTCAGACCCTTCTGGAGGGTCTCCAAGGAGACACTCACCAAACGCCAGTATGAGTACTGACCCACGCACGGGAGGAGGAGTGGAGACCCCAGCAACTTTTGCTCAGCCTTGCAGGTGAAGTCTCTCAGGATCGAGTTTCTGGCTGCAAGAGTCTTGGGAACAGGAGGCCACTGTCCTCTGACAGAAGCCAACTCTGATAGACACTCCCATTAAAGGGGACAACCCACATCAGAGAAAATTACAGTGATCATGAATAAAGTCTGAATACTTTTTTTTTTTTTTTTTTTTTTTTTTGTGGTACTGGGGGTTGAACCCAGGGCCTTGCACTTGCATGCTTTGCAAGTGCTGGACCACTGACCTGCACCCCCATCCCCCCCTTTTTTTAACTTTTTGAGACAGGGTCCCCCTAAATTGTGTAGACTGCCTCTGGTCTTGAATGTGCCATCCTCCTGCCTCTGCCTCCTGAGTCGCTGGGATTACAGGCGTGCACCACCGCTTCCGGCCTGAACACATTTTAAAAAACAAACATCTGTGACATTCAAATCTTTTATCTAAGCTACAGGGGTCATTTACTTCCCAGAGGTTTTATTCCCAAAGCCAATTGGATGAGCCAGTGCTTTGGCTTCTCAAAGCTGTACTCAGCTGGGGCCGGTTTCATCTACATCCATGAGCCTGAATCTCAGGTCCTGGTGCCCCATGTGCCTGCTCAACCAGGATTCTATCCCAAAGCAGGAGGCTCCACAAGCTTCCTATGACTCTTATGTGTCCGTCAGGTGAACCCAGGACACCTGGGGGACAATTGGCTGACAGAAGGCCTTAGCAATGTGTGGGGGTCCCAGAAAGGCTAGCACACTCCCAGTCAGTGCCCTGAGTGTTAGAGAGGGAGGGAGGGAGAGAGACACAGAGAGAGAGAGAGAGAGAGAGAGAGACAGACAGACAGACAGACAGACAGACAGACAGAAAGTTAACGTCTCAGGAGCAACTCCCTGTGATCATCTTATGAATTTATGAATTCACATAAATTGCTATTTATGAACAGATTATTGCTCCAAATGCCAGCTACATAACATCTCAAGCATGCACACTCATTCTCCCTCGCCTCCATCAGAAGGCTTTATGTTTCCTCTAGGTGTTAACATCATCATACATACCTTACTCTGTATGTGATAAGTAAAATGATTAGGAATATTGCCTAGTACATCACAGCTGTTTGATAATCCTTGTTGAATATGTGACTAGATCAATAAACAAGGATTCTTCAAAAATCCATTCAGAGATCATCATATCTAAGCATCCAAACTCACTTCTCTCTTTGGTCCTACACCCCATTTTCCTCCTCCTGAGCCCTTTAGCCTCTCAGATTTTAGTTCTCATCCCTTACCCAGAGTCCCAGCTCTTGATCACTTGATTTAAACCTGGAGGTGTGCAGGCATCTTTTCCCAGCCCAAGCTCCTCAAGAGGTCCAGGGCCCTTAAAGTCAAATGTCTGTCGTGTCTCAGGGTAACTTTATTGCATTAAGTGCTGTATTCTTGCTAGGTGCTGTCAAATTGGGTCTGACTCACAGCAACTCTATGTACCACAGAATGAAGGACACTCCAATTCTGTGCATGCACACAACCTTTTTATGTTTAAGCTCATTGTTGCAGTCACTGTGTCTATCCATCTACTTGAGGGTTTTCCTTTTTTTGTTTGTTTGTTTTGTTTACCCACCACTCTCCCAAACATGATGTCCTTCTTCAGGGATTAGTCCCTCCTGAAAACATGTCCAAAATATGTAAGATGCAGTCTAGACTTCTTTGCTTCCAAGGGGCACCCTGGTTTCACTTCTAGGACAGATCTGTTGGTTCTTTTGGCAGTCTATGGTATATTCAATATTTGTCTCCAGCACCATAATTCAAAAGCATTAACTACTCTCCCATCTCCCTTATTCAATGTCCAGCTTTCACAACCACATGATGTGACTGCAAATACCATGGCATGAGGCAGGCGCACCTTTGTCTACAATGTGACATTTTTACTTTTCAACACTTTAAAGAGGTCTTTTGCAACAGCTTTCCCCAATGCAATGCATCTTTTGATTTCTTGATTGCTGCTTCCATGGGAGTTGATTGCAGACCCAAGAAAAGTAAAATCTTGGGACAACCTCAATCTTTTTTCCAGGTATCATGAAGTTGCATACTGACCCAGTTGTAAGGATTTTTGTTTTGTTGATGTTGAAGCATAATCCATACTGAAGGCTATATTCTTTGATCTTCATCAGTAAATGTTTCAAATCCTTTTCACTTTCAGCAAGAAGAGTTGTGTCATCTGCAAAATGCAGGTTGTTAATGAGTCTTCCTCCAGTCCTGATGCTGCATTCTTCTTCATTAAGTCCAGCTTCTTGGATTATTTGTTCAGCATAGAGATTGATGAGGTATGGTGAAAGGATACAGCCCTAATGCACACTTTTCTCAACTTTTAAACCAGGCAGTGTTTCCCTGTTCTGTTAGAACAACTGCTTCCTGGTCCATGTACAGATTTGTCATGACTGCTATTAAGTGCTCTGGTATTCCCATTCTTCACAATGTTATTCATAATTTATTACCATCCACACAGCCCAATGCCTTTGCATAGTCAATAAAACATACATAGACATCTTTTTGGTATTCTCTGCATTCAGCTAATATCCATCTGACATCAGCAATGATGTCCCTTGTTCCATGTCCTGTCCTGAATCTGGCTTGGTTTTCTGACAGTTCCATTTCTACACACTGCTATAGTTGCTTATGAATGATCTCCAGCAAAATTTTGCTTGTGCATGATGTTAATGATATCATTTGATAATTTCCACATTCTGTTGGATCCTCTTTCTTGGGAATAGGCACAAATATGGATCTCTTCCAGTCAGTTGAACAGGTAGCTGTTTTCCAAGTCTCTTGGCATAGACAAGGGAGCAACTCTAGTGCTGCTTCTGTTTGTTGAAACATCTCTATTGGTATTCCATCAATTCCTAAAGCCTTGTGTTTTGCCAATTCCATCAATGCAGTTTCCACTTTGTCCTTCAGTACCATTGGTTCCTGATCATATGTAGCCTCTTGAAATGGTTGGTCATCCACCAGTTCTTTTCAGTATAATGACTCTGTTTATTCCTTCCATCTTCCTTTGATGTTTCCTGAATCATTTAATATTTTCCCTGTAGACTCCTTCAGTATTGCCACTTGAGGTTTGAATTTGTTCCTTAATCCATTAAGCTTTGAGAAAAACAGAGTGTGTTCCTTCCTTTTGGTTTTCTATCTCTAGCTCGTTGCACATGTCATTATAATGTTTGATGTTGTCTTCTTAGCCGCCCTTTGAAATCTTCTGTTTAGTTCCTTAACTTCCTCATGTCTTCCTTTTATTTTAGCTGCTTGATGTTCAAGGGCAAGTTTCACAGTCTTTCTTGACATGTAATTTGTCTTTTGTTTTTTTTCTGTACTTTAAATAATCTTTTGCTTTCCTCATAAATGATGTCTTCGATGTCATGGCAAAACTTGTCTGGTCTTCTATCATTAGTGTCTAATGCATCAAATGTGTTCTTAAGGTTATCTCTTGAACTCAGGAGGGATATATTCAAGGTCATAAAATGGCTCTTGTACATTTGTTCTAATTTTCTTCAGTTTCAGTTTGAACCTGCATATGAGCAGTTAATGCTGTCATCCACAATCAGCATCTGGTCTTGTTCTGACATTTGATATTGAGCTTTTCAATTGTCTCTCTACTCAAAAGTAGTCAGTTTGGTTCCTGTATGTTCCATCTTGTGAATTCCATGTGTATGGTCGCCATTTCTGTTGGTGAAAAAAAAATATTGCAATGAAAAGGTCATTGATCTGACAAAATTCTATCATTCAATCTCCAGCATAATTTCTGTCACCAAGGCCATATTTTCCAACTAAGCCTTCTTCTGGGCTGGGATTTAGCTCAGTTGGTAGAGCGCTGCGCTGCAGTCTCTGAGGTCCCAAGTTCGATTCCCAGCACAGCAAAAATGGGAGAAGGGCCTGGCAATCCACTCCCAAGGCAATCCCAAAACAGTCAGCTATTGAAAACCCTATGAGGGTCACTATGAGTCGGATACCGACTCAGCGGCACCTAACAACAACAACAACAAGCTGCCTTCTTTGTTTCAAATTTTTGTCTTTCAGTCACCAGTAATTATCAGTACATCCTGATTGCATGTTTGATCTAGTTCAGATTGCAGAAACTGGTAAAAATCTTCCCTTTCTTCATTTGTAGCCATATTAGTAGGTGTATAAATTTGAATAATAATCATATTAACTGGCTTTCCTCATAGGTGATTGGAGATTTTTCTATAACTGACAACATTGTAATTCAGGACAGATCTTGAGATGTCCTTTTTAATAATGAATGCAACCTCATTTTTAAGTTGTCATTTCCAGCATAGTAGACCATATGATTATCTGATTCAAAATGGCCCACGCCAATTGATTTTAGCTCACTGATGCCTAGAATGTCAATGTTTATATGCTCCATTTCCCTTTTGCTGATTTCTAATTTTCCTAGGTTCATACTGCATACATTTCACATTCTAACTATTAATGGATGTTTACAGTTGTTCCTTATCATTTTGAGTTGTGCTATATCAGCAAATGGAGGTCCCTGTGGCTTTACTCCATTCTTGTCTTTAGGGTAGACTCTACTTTGAGGAGGCAACTCTTTCCCAGTAGTCTTTTGAGTGCCTTCCAGGCTTGGGAGCTCATTTTCTGGCACTATATCTGACAGTATTTCTCTGCTATTCATAGGGTTTTCAAACCTTATGAGGGTTGCTGTGAGTCAGACATGACTCAATGGCACCTTATAACAACAACAATTGTTTCAGAAATAGCTTGCCAGGTCCTACTCCCTAGTCTGGAAGCTCAGCTGAAACCTGTCCACTATGGGTGGCCCTAGTTGTATCTGAAATACTCATAGCATAACTTTCAGCACCACAGCAACATGCAAGCCCACACAATACAGCAAACTGATAGGCACATGGGAGATTATTTGTCAAGCATAGCTTCAATTATCTCCTTTTTCTGAAATAAAAAAATATTCATAGTGAGTAAATGCTGGGATGTTATTGATGAGAGGTTTTTAGATGACAGGCGGCCACACCAGGAATTAGACTAGCTCTGGTTCAAGGAAGGAAGGCTTCATCTTAAATATATGGGTGCTAAGAAAGGAAAGAAGGATGTTGTCTGAGATGCCCAGGAATCTGAGGAAAGCTGACTCTACCACTTAGCTCAGTTGGTAGAGCACTGCTCTGCAGTCTCTGAGGTCCCAGGTTCGATTCCCAGCACCACAAAAATGGGAGAAGGACATGGAAATCCACTCCAGAGGCAATCTCAAAAGAATCAGCCATTGAAAACCCTATGAAGATTGCTATGAGTTGGACACGACTTGACAGCACCTAACAACAACCACCCCTTGCCCCAGGCACCCACAGCAGCCACAGGGTGCCATCCTTACAGGGAATATAACCTTGGACAGTATGGGAGCTGAAGGGAGCTTCCAATAACAGGCTGCTCTCATGTTGATAGTTGGAGCATGGGGACTCCTACCCTAAGGTGATCCAGCTGTCCGTGCCTTCCCTTCTGTCCTGCACCAGCAGATAGGCTACTCCCTTGCCCAATGTTTTCTCGGCCCTGCTGCCTCTGCCCTCTCCTTCCCCCACCTCACTCCTGGCCCTCCTAGTGCATGTCTGAAGGTCTTTTCAGCCATTCTGCCACTAGCCACATGACTTCCACTCATTTCTCTGATACAAACTCCAGAGGGTGGAGAGTGTCTTCTTCTGTTTTGTGTTGCTATAACAAAATTCCTGATGCTGGGCACTTTATAAAGTAAAGAGGTTTATTTGGCCTGTGATTGTGGTTGCTGGAGGGTCCAAATACCATGGTGCTAGCATCTTGAAGAGGACCCCCTTGGCTGTGTTACAATGTGGCAGAGAAGCAGAAAGGGAAAGGAAAGCTTGCAGAAGAGGCCAAGGCATGGGGTGTATTTGATTTGTAATCACCTACTCTCATGGTACTAATTGAGTCCCTTGAGAGCTAGAAATCCCATGAGACAACACTAATCTCTTCATAAAGGTAGAGCCCCCATGGCCTAATCCCCCACTAGGACCTGCCTCTCAAAGGTGCCACCACCTCAGCTCTGCCACATGGGGACCAAACTTCCAACACATGAATCTTTGGGGAACAACCTCCATCCAAACCATGGCAGAGAGGCTCTGATTTTAATTGCTTTGCTCTTTGGGGGATAGGCCTATTCCCCACCACCTCTCAAATTGGCAGCAGGGACCACACACCTTGGAGTCAGGCATCCTCCCAAGTCCAGGTGTCTGCAGAAGGAGTGGGATGGGGGACAAGAGGCTTCTAGGGGTGCCAGGGTGCCCAGTGCAGAACATAATGCAAGGCAGCTGTTTCCTTAGAAAAGGGCGGAGTAGGCAGCATGCTGGGGCCAGGCTTATTGCATGCAGCGGATGGGCCCCGTGTCACATGGAAAGGCCCTGCCAACCACAGGGAGAGGTGGCAGGTCTTGACAAAAACCTACTACTGTTTCATTTGGGGCTTCTTCCACATGACAAGGAAATGCATCCAGGCTGCCTGGAGGAGGAAGACCAGAAACTAGGCAGCATATCTTTGCATTACCACTTTACGCATTCACTATATGGATGTGAAATATTCACAAGTGTCAAATTGGTAAGACTTTTTGTTCTCATTCTGGAGAGTGCTAACTTAAAAAAAATTTTTTTTTTAATGCCAGAGTTGGCCAGGTGCAGTGGCGCATGCCTGTAATCCCAGCAATTTACGAGGCAGAGGCAGGAGGCTCACAAGTTCGAGACCAGGGGCAGCCTGGGTAACTCAGCAAGACCTTGTCTCAAAATAAAAAGTAAAAGGGCCAGATGTAGTGGTGCACGCCTGTAATCCCAGACTTGGGAAGCAGAGGCAGGAGGATCACAAGTTCGAGGCCAGATGCAGTCTGTGTAATTTTGTGAGACCCTGTCTCAAAAAGTGAAAAAACGGGCTAGGTGTGTAGCTCAGTGGTCCAGCCCTTGCAAAGCATGTAAGCGCAAGGCCCTGGGCTCAACCCCCAGTACCACAAAGAAAGAAAGAAAGGAAGGAAGGAAGGAAGGAAGGAAGGAAGGAAGTAAAGGAAAGGGAAGGGAAGGGAAGGGAAGGGAAAGGAAGGAAGGAAGGAAGGAAGGAAGGAAGGAAGGAAGGAAAGAGGGAAGGAAAGAAAGAAAGAAAGAAAGAAAGAAAGAAAGGAAGAAAGAAAGGAAGAAAGAAAGAAAGAAAAAACCTGGGCTGGGGGTGCAGCTCCATGGTACAGCGCTTGCAAAGCTTGCAAACAGGAGGCCCTGGGTTCAATCCCTAGTATTGAAAAAGAGAAGAAGGAAAAGCCAGAGTGAAGGTCAGTGCACAAAAGACTCACAGTCCAGAAATTCCAATGTTTGCATCTCCACCCATTTCCCAGCGAACAGGCCAAAACGTGACATATGTCATTAGAAGAAACCTAAACACTCGCCGGGGGCACAGACTTTTCTCTAGCCCCTGTCTCTCGGCCAACAGCAGAAACGACAAGGCTCATCTGACGTGAAACCACTTCAGACTCAAAATGGCTGTTTCAAAAAATAACGTCCCGTAAATCATCCGGCCTGGGCCTCAGACATGGCAGTTGGAAATAGAAAACTTGGCTATTCTTTTCCAGCTCCTCTTCTTTTCCTCCTGTTTCTTCTCTTCTTTTTCTTCCCTCTCTTCCTCCACCTCTGCCCATCCCCCAATCCTGCAGGTGCTCTGAAATGTGAGACAAAATCCCCCACTAGAACCCATGGCACTAAGGCATTAATGGCTCAAGTGCACAGGGCCTGCCAGGAATTTAAAACTCTCTGTGTGCTTTCTCTTCCTGAGTCAATAGTTCCCCATTTGCGTGCAGTTTGCTGAGGTCGAGTCTGTCATCAGGATTAATATCCCTTTGAAAGGTGTTGAGATGTTATATTTAACAAAACAACTTGTCCTTCATCAAGGAAGGAGAAGAAAGCAGGCTTTTCTTCAGGCTTTTCTGGCAAAAAAAAAAAAAAAAAAAAAAAAAATTAGATGGGCGAATATCTTCCTGAAACCTCCCAGGAATGAGCTCTTATAGTCCCGGCTGTCAAACAAAACTGCGAGCCCAGGCAGAGAGAGATGCGGAAGTAGCCCACTGAATGTGGGGAGGACTCACTGTCATATCCACACCCCTTCAGTGTGAGGCATGAGCTAGAGGTGCAGGGGGGACCAGACACGGCCACCAGTCTCAAGTGGCATCATGATCCCATGGATAATTGTTGGGTTCTTCCTGGGGTTTCTCTCTCTCTCCGCGTTGTGGGTGAAAGCAAGAGGTGGGTGCCCCTACGCTGGACCCAGTGGCGAGGCTGTGGCCAGAGAATAGAACATGCGCAGGATAGAAGAATAGGGGTTTATTCACAAAAGAGGGGAAAGGGACGGAGGATTATGGAGAGTGGACAGGGGAATTGGAGAAGGGAAGCGCTCAGCTGCTGTCTCTGCCGCTGGGACAGAGCCTCCCTAGTGTCGTTGCTCTCCCAGCTCGTAGATTTCCCCACTTTGGGGGCTCTGTACTTGACTCCCAGGGTTTTGCCTCACGAAGCTGTCAGTCCGTGCAGGATATCTGGCATTGTAGAGGTCGGGTTGAATAGAGGTGGCAGGTGGGTTGAAGTATGATGAAGGCAGGTGGGAGGAAGGCTGAAGGCTAGGCTGGGCAGATGAGTAAATGGGCCTTGGGCTCCTAAGGAACTGCAAGGACCCGGTGAGCTTCTCTTGGATGGTGTTCAGAATGGCTGCTGAACTCTGAGCTCCGGAGTTTATATGGCCTGATAGCCAGCCAATCGGGGCAACAGGGTTGGATCAGAAATGACCAATCGGGCACCAGGGGGGCTTTAGATGATACCATACATTGGGTGCCATCTTGGCCCACTCAATGGGAGGGGAGAAGAGTGAGATACCCGGATGTATGGCAAGGGTGACCTGTTGGCTATCTTGTCCCATAGGATGGGCTAGATGAGTTCCTGGGACTGGCCTTTTTTGGGGTACTCTCTATCCCCCTGGGAATCCCTACAGATAATAAGAGCCATTTCTTACCAAGCAACTGCTCTGGTTTAGTGCTTTGACTATATCACACTTTATCCCCAAACAACCCTTTACAGGAAGTGACTTTACAGGAAGTGATTTAACTGGGGAACAAGCTAAGGATATGAACGATGAATAACAATATAAAGACACCAATCTAAAGGTCCAAATATGTGAAGAGAGCTAAGTTACTGCAGTAGTGGGGAAGGAGAGGTCACCAAGGGTGACTCCTGGTCCCTTCTGACCACATGTCCAAAATATGTAAGATATTGTCTGGCCATCCTTGCTTCCAAGGAGTACTCTGGTTGCACTTCTAGGAGAGATCTGTTGGTTCTTTTGGCAGTCCATGGTATATTCAACAGTTGCCTCCAGCACCATAATTCAAAAGCATCAATTCTTCCAGAAAGCACAACATGATGAGGGGAAGAGGAGGCCACCCTGGCAGGGAGGAGTAGCCTGGCCAGACTCCAGAGGCAGGATTTGTGCCCAGGAACTGGAGCAAGAAGGATGTGGGCGTGGTGGGGAGGTGGCTGTGGCTGGCAGGGGGCAGGACACAGACTCCTTCCCCTGGGCTGGGGAGTTGTCCCCAACACACACTCATGTCTCTGAGCAAAAGGGCCTCCCAAACACACTGAGACTGGATCAGTGTCCCCAACCCCAGGAAGCTGCCTGTGACACCCCATCTTATGACATCCCTTTCTGATGGCCTGCAACATGGGCAGGGTCATTATATGGTCCTGGGCCACTCCTCAGTCTTTCCCAATGTGTGTGGTGAGCATCTCCAACAGGAGGTCAAGTTCGTGGAGGTCAGAGGCCATAGTTCACACTTTTCCATCTCCAGACTCCATCTCTGGACTTGCCTAGGATTCAACCCTTGCTACTCTCCCTCGCGCAAAGTGTCCCCTTGACATGCCACCCAGTCTGGCCTCTCTACCACTGATCTCCTACCCCTTTACCTCCTGCCTCTTACCCCAGTCCCACTCCTGAATCTGCCATTGTCTGCGAGATGGTTCCACAGCCATGGCTTGTCATCACCGCAAATATGATACATCCAAAATAGAATCATCTATATTCAGTGCAAAGCAGCTCCTCCAAACAGCTTCCTCGCTTTCATCAAGTATATTACTGCTCATTCAGTCATACAATGCTTTTTACAAAAATACAAATGATAGAGGAACTATTATGATTGAATTGAATTCCAGTACATCGAGTCTGCTTCCGTGTGTTCCATGCCCACCAAGCATAACAAGAGTTCAATAGTTTAATGTCACATCTCACCCTTTGTAGTTGTTGTTGTCAGGTGCCGTTGAGTTGGGTCTGACTCATAGCGACCCTATGTACAACAGAACAAAACACTCACCGATTCTGTGCCAGGCACACGATCTTATTTATGTTTAAAGTCCGTGGTTGTAGACACTGTGCCAATCCATCTAGTTGAGGGTTTTCCTTTTTTTCATTGATCCACCACTCTCCCAAACATGATGTCCTTCTCCAGGGACTGGTCCCATCTGACCACATGTCCAAAATATGTAAGATGTAGTCTGTCCATCCTTGCTTCCAAGGAGCACTCTGGTTGCACTTCATCTAGGACAGATCTGTTGGTTCCTTTGGCAGTCCATGGTATATTCAACAGTTGCCTCCAGCATCATAATTCAAAAGCACCAATTCTTCTGTCTCCCTTAGTCACTGTCCAGCTTTCACAACCATATGGTGCCACTGAAAAAGACCATGGCATGAGTCAGGCACACCTTTGTCTTCAATGTGACATCTTTATTTTTCAACATTTTAAAGAAATGCAACATTTCAACATTTAAAATAAAAGTTTTGCAAAAACTTTTCCAAATGTGATGCGTCTTTTGATATCTTGATTGCTGCTTCTGTGAGTGTTGATTGTAGAACCAAGTAAAGCAAAATCTTGGACAACTATCACTAACTCAACTGCCTTTGCTTCCTGGAACATAGCTGAGAGCCCAGAAGTGAGGCCTAAGCAATCAATACATTTTTGCTTTTATTAAGTAAAACTAATAGCCAAAGTGATGCAAAAAAAAAATTACAATCTCAGGTTCATACCTTTGTCCACAGGGAATCCCTTTCAAGGCCTCCCTCACAGCTTATTTCATCTTGCATTATGTCTGGCCCTAACAATCCTGGCTATCTGGTTTACAGCTCCATGGCTTGTTGCTGTTGTTGGGTGCTGTTGTTGGGTGCTGTTGAGTCGGGTCCAACTCAGAGCGAAACACTCCCCCACACTGTGCCATGCCCAGCACTATGTCAGTGCTTCTCCTCTATTCATAGAGTTTTCAATGCTTGGTTGTTTTGGAAGTGGGCTGCCAGGTCCTTCTCCCATTTTTCTGTGGGGAGGTTTGAACCCAGGGCCTCAGAGAGGCACAGCAGCCATCTACCAACTGAGCAAAACCCCAGCCCATAGCTCCATGGCAGAGGCATAAAAATTATAAGGGAGAAGGAAATAGCACTTAGTAGCAGAAGCAGGATGACACTCTGGGAGAAAAGAAACAAAAGCCTACAAGAGGCTCAAAAGAATGGCAATCTGAGGCCATTTCAGAAAAAGGTAGAAAGCCTTACCTCACTCTGACAGCACCTCTGTTGTACAGCAGAACACAGGAATACACACAATAACAGCTAATATTTGCTGACTACTTTATACTTTGCACAATGTTTTCCATATTATTTTGTCTGCTTCCTTCAGATATCTTTTGAAGAAAATAAGGCAAGCATTATTCAAATTTTGCACAGAAGGAAACAGGGATGGAGTGGTTTTCCCAAGACCTCAGAGATTTTCAGGGGCAGAGGCTAGAGACTCAATCATTCCGCCTTACACCCTCAGTGCTGAGAAGAGGTTGGTTAGGTTTTATCCATCTTTCTCTTTTCCATTCTCTGAAAATCCCCAGAGCCCCTAAGGCACTCTTACACCTGAAGTTCTACAAATTTCTCCCAGCGGCTTCCCCAGACCCCAAGCCCACGACTACCAAAGCAACCTAAACCAAATGGCACCTTTTCTCTGGCTCTCGACTTCTCAAATGCCTCCATAGGGTCCTCTCCCCTGTGGAATCAACTAAAGCTCCCGAGGCCCTCCAGGATCTATCTTCTTTCCTGTGGGCCAATTTTGTGTCTCTCTCCTGTACCCATCCCTGCCCTAGCCAGGTGGGACTCACTGGCCTGGATCCCTCCCTCCCTCCCTCTCTCCCTCTCTTCCTTCCCTCCCTCCCTCCCTCCCTCCCTTCCTTTCTTTCTTCCTTCCAAAGGAAAACAGACTAACACAATTCTGTATCCACCCCTACCACCAAGAGAATAATCTTCAAAACAATAAACCAGTCATGTGACTTTCCTGCTTATATCTTTTAGTGGCTTCCCTTGTTTCTTAGAATACACTCAAACCCTAGCCCAAGTAACATCTCAGCTTCATTCCTGACACAAACGCTCTCCTCTGTTCCCTGGCTGGGACTCCACATGCTCTCCTAGCTGTTGATCTTGCTGCTCCCATGTCTGCTTGGCTTTGTTCTTGGCCCATCTCTCAGCTGGCTCCTTCTTATCCTCAGGTCCCCATTCACCTACCATCTTTTCTGATCCTGTCCACCACATCTGCCCCATTTCTCCTTCGTGTTCTCCAGGATCTGCATTACTCTGTCTTTGTCTTTAAAAAACTGAGTGCAAACCAGCAGCTGGTGAGCCTGTGGCGTGAGGAATGTCAGGGCCACCCTTCATCTTGATGTTGAGTCAGCAAGGACAACTTGGGCTGAGGTTGCTCAACTGGAAAAGTGCTGCATACTAAGACACATGGAGAAAATTTAATATTTTAAGAAGAGTTGCCTTATGCCAAATATAAGTCATCCTTTAAGACTACACAGACATAAACCTTTGTAATTTTTTTACAAGTCTGTATCTGATATTTTTGAGGTGCTAAAAGGAAAATTGCACTTCCTGTGCTTTATCAAATTGCTTTTTTGGGTAAAGGTTTAAGATTGTTCTGTTTCTTTCTGCATGTTTCATTTTGTATTCTTGAGAAAATCTTCAAATCAATCTCTCTATAGACACTAAATTTCCCAATTAATGCAGTGTCGTATGGAGGACGATAGTGTGTGCTTACAGGACAGATTGTGTCCCCTGTATTTGTCTCAGGTTCCTCAGCCACTTCCACACAGGAAGTCTTTGTGACTGGTGACAAGTTTTAGGTTTAGTCCTAAAACTAAAACTGGCCTTTGAGTGCCCCTTAGCTAAGGAAATGCATGAAAGATTTTATGCTAACTGCCCATCAACATGAGTTACAGCACTTGGCATTCATCATATACTTTGTAAACATTGTCCTCTTCGTCCCAAGCTCTTGGGATACAGTCATATCATTTTAAAGTATGGAGGTTAATAAAATAATATTAAAGTTTTCAGCTTTTCTCAAATGAGTTAGATTGTTGTTGTTATTGTTGTTGTTGTTGTTGTTAGGTATCAAGTCGGGTCTGACTCATAGGACCCTATGTACAATAGAACAAAACATTCCCCGACACTGTGCCATGCCTGGCACTATGTCAGTGCTTCTCTGCTATTCTTAGGGTTTTCAGTGGCTGATTTTTTGGGGAGTGGGCTGCTGGGTCCTTCTCCTAAGCCTGAAGCACCCAGGTGGTCTTCCATTCTAGTACTAAATAGGCCTGAACTTGCTTAGCTTCCAAGATCAGGCAGGATCAGAAGCCAGGGTGGTATGGCTGTGAACATCAGATATAGTGGAGGTTATACTTAAATAGTCAGCATATTTAGGTAAAAGCAGTTAAATTACTGGTATGTTTAATGTCGGTCCTATATCACATGACATCAAACACCACTTGGATACATGTTGAAAGACACACCTTTTTGTAAAACTCAATACAGGAGCTGAGCTTACAATTAAAAGTGAAGCATTTGACATGTTTGTTAATTCTGGTTTCCTCTAAAAATTTGTAAGGCAGGTAAGGTGAAGCTTTTTTCAAGTTCCTGGGGAAATTTTGAGATGAAATGTCAATACTTAAGGATTTTGATCTCAGGTTGGTGTGAAATACTGAAGCCTTGATTGAAATCTTTCACTGTGTTGTGATTTCCTTTTGGATGGATTGCACTCACTGAAACCTGTCAAATAAAGGTTCCTTTTAAAAATTACAAAAAAAGAAGAAAAAATGTAGCTACCACAGAAGCTCTTCCTTTCCTGTGGGAGCTGAATCGGTTCCTAGAGTTAGCACGGAACCCAGACAGCAGTGGACTGTGTGGGGATGGGGGCGCTTCCTTGTTACACTTGAAACGGAAGGAGTCAGCTGAAGGGGCACAGGCCCTTGGAAGCACGTGGAAGCACACGTGAAGGGTTGTTGGTCCCCTCCTCTGCAGGTGGACCCACACCTGTGCAGGAACTCTTCTGGAGAAGCCTGGGAAGTAGAAGGAATTCGCCTTTGTGGTTGCCCGATTTTGATCGTACCAGAGACCACTCTCGCCTGCCTTCTCCCGCCTCCTCTCTATCAGGAGCTGCAGGCTCTGCTAATTTGTGCCACATTTCCTGAGGCAATCCAGATTTCAGTGCTAATCCGTTATCCCATTAAACACTCTTAAATTAACACTACCGTGGGTCAGGCAGGGTGTCAGCCTGGAGGTGTGAAGATAAAGGAGTTGGAAGTTTTGGCCTTCTAGAAACTTCTGGGACGAGGGAGTGGGGAGCGTACGGATAAAATGACAGGGAATCACAGGAAAAAAAAAAAAAAGAAGAAGAAGAAGAAGGCTGATTCTAGTTCTGTGTGTTATGAACCGGGGCTCAGAGACTCTGGTCCCAGTAAGGCAGGGAAAGAGTTGTGAGCGCTAAGGGAGGCAGCTTCCTCTGCACAGAGTCAAAGCTGGTAATTACCACTTCCTGCAGACAAGCTCTGGGGCAACTGTTCCAGAAGGACCAGCCACCCCCTCTTCTTCACTCAGCAGCAGAGCCAGCGGATGTGACCAGGGGCAGTGGGCAATTCCTTCCCCAAATCTTGGCTGCCTGGCACCAGGTTTCTGTCTTCCGCCTGCTGCCTCCTTGATTAAAGTCCAGATGTGCAAAATACAGGATGGAACTAACTCTGGAAATCCCATAACAAACCCCATTACACTGTATGCAATTTAAGAAATCATAGTGCACCTCATAAATGCCTACAATTATTGATACATGCTAAGCAAAGTTTTTGTATTTTGCTTAAAGGTTAACCTGGTTTTAACAATGTTTTTATTGTTAAGTGCCGTCGAGTTGGTATCTGACTCACAGAGACCCTACATATAACTGGCGAAGCACTATTGTTAGTGTTTCTCTGCTATTCATAGGGTTCTCGATGGCTGACTGGTTTTTGGGAGTGAGTTGCTGAGTCCTTCTCCCAAGTGGTCTTCCCAGGCGGTCTCCCATCCTAGCACTAATCAGGCCCCACCCTGCTTAGCTTCTGAGATCTGACAGGATAGGATGCCACAGTGGGACGGCTGGAGGCGATTTTAATAATAGCACACTGTATATAGGAACTAAATTATCACTCTGTACCCCATAAATTTCTACAAGTAAAATACTAATAACAAAAGAAAAGTGCACCAAGAAAACAGAACAAACAAAAACAACAACAAAAAAACAAACAAAAACCCATCAGGTATAGAGGCCAGTCAGGAAGCTCAGTCAGCCCCTAGTGGGGCCCCCAGGCTGCCCTCTGCAGCCAGAGAAGGAGACCCCAGCAGGGACCTGGCTGAGCTCTTGAACCTCACCGCCCACCCCACTTGGCCAAGTTCCATCTGACCAGGAAACCTCTCTCTTTACAATGTCTGGGTTATCGGGAGGTTTGTTAAAATTTACTTCACACTCCGCTTTCCCTACTTAGCAATGTTTTCTTGCTTGGAATTTAAAAATTACTAACGTAGAACCTATCGGTTCTCCCTTTGTCCTGACAGGAAGCTATGGCGAAGGGCTTAAGTTCCTTTGAGATATTGCAATCACTCTGCCCTCCCTGGTGAGTGACTCTCCCGAAGATAAAGATCTCATCACCGGAAGCAAATCCCTCTTTTTCTCCACTTCAGTTCACAGTGCGCAGCAGAGGCCCCCAGCGGGTACTCAGCGGGAGGGGCGCCCATCCAGCCGCCAGCCAGCACACGCGCACTCACCTGCTCACAGGCTCTGCGTATCCCGGGGATCAGAGGGCGCCCCAGGGTAGGGAGAGAGAGGAGAAGGTGGAGGCGCCTGCCCAGGGGACCTGGCTGCTTCTTGACCTTGCCCAAAGTCAGTTTCCTCCTTTGCAAAGTGGGGAAAGCTAGAAGGCCTGAATCAAGGGAACTTAGCTACACGTGGGCAGCACTTAGCCTGGAACCTGGCATGAGAAATCTTCTGAAATGTCAGCCACAATCGTTATTATGCAACGGACAGATTTTGAATGTGAACAGAGCATCAGGGGGACATGAAATGCAAGAGCACCTGCCGCCTGCTGTGCTTTCTACCATCAAGTCTCCAGCTAGAGGGCCAGCGTCTCAGAGCCCTTCCGCCCTGGGGCTCTGCCTCTGTCTTGGTGCTGTTCTGCCTGCGCTGTCCTTGCCCATCTGAGTGGTCTCCAGGCCTCCCTGCCGGGTGGAGCCACAGGAATGGTCTAGGGAGGAGGGGCTTCATCTCCATGGTGACCCAGAGCCCATAGGGACTGAGAGCTAAGTGGCTGGGTCCTCCCTGCATCTTGGCTTCCTTCACAGGGGGTCCCTTCTATCCAGCTTGGGGTCCCTCTGTGGTTTCGCCGATCTGGGCAGCCCGCGACTACCTTCCTGCAATGGAGCGATCTGTACCACGCAGCAGAGAAAAGGCAAAACCAAGAGGCCAGGGGCAGGGAAGCGATGAGCTGGGAGGAAACAGGCAGAATGAAAAGGGAGGTTGGAAGGAAGGAGACGCCAGAGGCCCCCTAGAGCCACACAGCCCCCAGAGCCCCAGTCTAGCTGCAGGCATGGCCTCCCAGGGGGCCCCGTGGCATGGCTTCTGGGCTGGGAGGGCAGGACAGGTGGATGGTGCCAAACTCAGCGGTTCCCAAGAGCACTGCCCAAGGCTTGGTTTATCTGCTTTTTTCTGGGAGCGTCTGGCCACGCCCAGTGTCAGTCTTAGCGCATCCTCATCGCTAAATTATTTCTGTGCACATTTAAGTGTCCGGAACCAAAAGCCACAGCCTTGTTTTGCCCTTTCTCCCCTGCTTGCTACAGGCGGGGGGGGGGGGGGGGGGGGGGGGGGGGGGGGGGGGGGGGGGGGGGGGGGGGGGGCTTTGGGTTGCAGGGCGCACACTGGCTGCTCTGTGGGGAAGCAGAGCAAGGAGCCACCTAGGTACTGTCATTTTATGACTCCCTCTTGTCTCACAAGTATCCTCATCTTTCCCATCTGCATCTTCAGGATCCAAAGAGCCAGATACTCCACCAGATGCCACAAATAAAACAGAGCCTACGGAGTGGAAAGACCTTCCCACTCTCCGAAACCTGACCTTCTGGCAGGAGAGGCTGATACTAACTATGGGATGCAGCTGGTAAGGAGTGCTATGAAAAATAAGCAGGCAGGGAAAGAGGCAAAATGTTTGGAAGGGTTTGAGGTTGCAGCTTTAAATAGGGTGGGCAGGCAAGGCCTCACAAGTGCTTGCCATTCAGGAAAGGGCCTGAATGAGAAGAGGGAGTGAGCCTGTAGATATCTGTGTTAGGGAGAGGTGAGCTGAGAGAGATAGCCCACGTAAAGGCCCTGAGGTAGGAAGGGCCATGAGTAGGGAGGGCATTTTCAGCAGCTGGAGCAGGGTAAGTGAGGGCAGAGGAGGGGAGGATGATATTTTGGATGTGAATGGAAGAGGAAATAATGCAGAAACTTATAGAATTTCGATTTTTTCCTCTAGGTAGGATGGGAAACCATGAAAGAGTTTTACCAGAGTGTCTTGATTTACATTATACTGAAAAGAATCTCATTGGACAATGTACTGAGAAGACTAAAGGGGCAAAGATGGGGGAAGGGACAATAGTTAGGAGGCTATTGCTTGAGGATAATGGCTTGGACCTGGGATGGACTGGGAGGCGGCAAAGTAGCTGATGTAATTTCATATATACAGAGGTTAAGGGAGACGAGAGGAGAGAAGGGGGGGAGGAAGAGAGACAGGAAGAAATCAGAGAGAATATTTTCTGCAATGGTGAAAACGAGAGGCTGGGTGAGTTTGGGGACATCTCAGGAATGCAGCGTGGCCCTGGGTGAGGTGTCCACTGGGCACCCCCATGGAGAGGCAGAGCAGGCCCTGCCTGGACAAATCTGGAATTCCCGGCAGATCCTGAGAATAGCGAGTGCGTGGCAGCATTGGAAGCCCTTGGGTATATGATCTCCTGATCCCAGTTTGAGAGGTGACTGGGGGATGACGTTTAAAGCGGCAGGAAGAAAATGCTGGAGTAAAGAAGAAATCCACTGGGCCTGAGCCCCAGGAGACTCCTTTCCAGGGCTAGCGTTTTCCTTTCTGTGGTGGAGCCCCTCGACCCATTTCTCTATGCCTGCGGTCCCTCGCATCCCTCATTGCAGGGTTTTGGAATTCTCTTCCCCTTATTTCACTATAATATCTGCAGCTGTAGCCCAGTGGCATCTGATCCTGTCAGATCTCCGAAGCTAAGCAGGGTCCAGCCTGGTTAGTACTTGGATGGGAGACCACCTGGGAACACCAGGTGCTGTAGGCTTGGGAGAAGGACCTGGCAATCCACCCCCAAAAGTCAATCCACCATTGAAAACCCTATGAACAGCAGAGAAGCACTGACAATGGTGTTTCCCCTGTTGGACAGAGGGTGGCTATGAGTCAGATACCAACTCGACGGCACCTAACACAAAAATTCCCATTATTTCACTAGGAGTGGGAGCAGGACAAGAAGACAACCAGAATGAGCATGAAACTGGGTTCTGCTTTTCTTAATTCTACCTTCAGCCTGTGTTTTTCTGTGGACGTCCAAGGGGAGACAGACATCTGCTTCTTCCAGCTGGGCTCCGTCTACCATGGACTGAACTCCGATAACCCAGAAGCCACTTTCCTGGAAGCTTGCCTCAGGAGCTTGCCCTGGTATAACTCAGTGGCCCTTGGCTTACCTGGCTGACCTGTGCCTGGGTGGGTGCTGCTGGCTGAAGGAAGAAGAGCAAAGCAGTTGCTGGAGAAAACCTGCCTCGCACCAAGCCCTGGCCCAGCTGCTCACTTCTGATGACGTTTGCTTTACATTTTAATTTTTACTACTGTGAAATGGGGTGACAGGTCCTCATTATTCATGGGTTCTGCATTGATGACCTCTTTGGCTTGGCACAATACATCTGTAACCCCCAAATCCATTCCTGAGGTTCCTCCACAGTCCCTTACTGATGTGACAGCTTGGAGCTATCCACATGCAGCTGGCCTGCCAAGGACAAAAAGCGATGACGTTGTCTACGTGTTCCTGCGTCACCGTGTAAACAAGCGGGCTTCTCCCTGTGTGTACCTAGTGCCATACGTTTTGATTTTGTAGTTTTCTTCTTGGATGTCTTCCCCAAACCTAGTACGGCAGTGCTGACCCCTATTTCTAAACCTGGGAAGGCTGAGCTGTCCCTTATGGAGACAACCCATAGCCTAGGTAAGCTTTGGCCACCTGTGAGTTACCACCGTGAGTGCACTTGACCATGAGTTCATGAGTAAATGAATCAAAACTCTATGTTCGATAGGGCGTCTTTGAGCAGAAACACACAGAAAACAAAGCTTTGTATTGATAGGCTGATGAAAAAGGGATGACCAGAGAATCACAAGCACCTAACTCTGTACCTCTCCTGGGAGCCAGGCTCCAGTATTTGCTGATTCCATGATCCTGTAAAACATGTTCTTGTTGTTGTTAGGTGCCATCGAATCTGATGTAACTCATAGTGACCTTCATCAGATTTTGATGGCTGATTGTTTTGGGATCGTTTTGAGAATGGGCTGCCCTGCCCTTGTCCCATTTTTGTGGTGCTGGGGATCAAACCCAGGGCCTCAGAGAGCTCAGAGTGGCGCTCTACCAACTAAGCTAAATCCCAGCCCATCTCTACAACATAACTGCCATGAACAGTGAACATTGATTGTTCTTATTCTACCCAACTCAGAAGATAGTGATCAAGGTCAGATAAGGCTGTACATGGAAAATTGCTGTCTAAAGTAGAAGCACGAAGACAGAGCAGGAGTTGTCCTTGTCCCACCTTCCACAGCATAGCAAGTGCTTTGACATTCACTGTCTCAGCTGATCTCCGCCAGAGCCCTGTGATACAGGGTTTGTTATTGTTATTGCTATTCATGTTCCAGATCAAAGAAAATCAGAGCCAGAAGTGAAGGACCTGCTCTGCAGTGGGCAGAGAGCAGCAGCTGCGCGTGCTGCGAGGCTCTGCGCTAAATGCAATGGGATGATGAACCTGCTTGTCTCTCTCACACTTCCTGAGCACCCGAGCATGGCCAAGGTGTTCCCAAGGCATCTGCCTGCCCAGGGCTGGAGGACTGGGAATGGGAGACAAATTTATTTCTCTAAGGATTGGTGAGGGGCTGGGATTTAGCTCAGTTGGTAGAGCACTGCACTGCAGTCTCTGAGGTCTCGAGTTCAATTCCCAGTACCGCAAAAATGGGAGAAGGACTTGGCAATCCACTCCCAAGGCAATCCTGAAACAGTCAGCCATTGAAAACCCTATGAGGGTCGCTATGAGTCGGCATCTAACAACAAAAACAACAACAAGGATTGGTGAGGGGCGTGTCTTCTGACCCCTCCCAGGATAATGAATGAGTCTTCAAAGACAAATCCACTAAAAACAAACTTTTGCTTTGCCACTGTTCTCTCTCCATGGCACAGAGGACTTCTGAGGTTCTAATAGGTAGGAGGGGCTGGGATTTAGTTCAGTTGGTAGAGCGCTGCTCTGCAGCCTCTGAGGTCCTGGGTTCAATTCCTAGCACCATAAAAAATGGGAGAAGGACATGGCAATCCATCTCCCGAGGCAATCCGGAAACAATCAGCCATTGAAAACCCTATGAGGGCTGGGCACAGTGGCTCATGCCTGTAATCCCAGCGGCTTGGGATGTGGACACAGGAGGATCGCAAGTTTGAGACCAGAGGCAGTCTGTGTAACTTAGCGAGACCCTGTCTCAAAAAGTGAAAAGAAAAAAAAAAAAAAGGGCTGGAAGTGCAGCTCAGTGGTCCAGCACTTGCAGAGCATGCAAATGCGAGGCCCTGGGTTCAACCCCCAGAACCGCAAAAAAAAAAAAAAAAAAAAATCCCTATGAGGGTCGCTATGAGTCAGACACAACTCAACGGCAACTAACAACAGGTAGGAAGATTTCTCCCCAGCAGCAATCAACCCGTTCTGCATCGGTGGGCTCTTCAAATTCAGTTCAGACACCACCTGACACCATCTACCTACAGACAGCATCAGAGCCCACACACAGGTGGGGGGCTCAGTTGCCAAAACTAATTGCCCCCCTACAACTGCTCTACAGATGCCAATCACACACCCCAGGTTGCTTTCCCTGTGCCTCTGATCCACAGGCTACAAATGAGGCTTCCCATGCTCCCTCCAAGGGTCCAACTAATTTGCTGCAGTGGCTCCCAGAACTCAGGGGAACACATTATTATAAAGGATATTGCAAAGGGTGCAGATCAAGAGATGCATAGGTGGGTTATGGGAGAAGGGAGGCAGAGCTTCCTTGCCCGCTCCAGCCCCACTCTGCAGGAAGTTCATGTGTTCCGCTATCCAGAACTCCTTGAACCCTGCCCCCACCCCCTTTTGAAAATGGAGACCTTAGTACAGATGTGCAATGGTTAAATCCTTGGCCGCTGGTGATCATCTTAACCTTCAGTCTCTTTGCCTATCCAGAGGTTGGAGGGGGCGCTGAAGGTCCCACCCCTCTAATCCTGCCTTGGACTTTCTCCTGACCATAGGGGCATCCTGAGCTCCCTAGGGGCTGCCAGCCCTCAGCGATGCAGCATGGAAAGCCACTGTCACTTCAGCAATCCCAAGGATGTTAGGAGTTTTATGCCAGGAAGCTGGAGGAAGACCAAATATACATTTCACAAGGTCACACCTGCCAATCTCCCAATGCGTTTGAATCCCTTCCTCCATGGCAGCCATAGGGCTGGGATTTAGCTCAGTTGGTAGAGCGCTGCGCTGCAGTCTCTGAGGTCCTGAGTTCAATTCCCAGCACCGCCAAAAATGGGAGAAGGGCCTGGCAATCCACTCCCAAGGCAATCCTAAAACAGTCAGCCATTGAAAACCCTATGAGGGTCGCTATGAGTCAGATACCGACTTGAGGGCACCTAACAACAAGAACAACATGGCAGCCATATTGAAAGGAGATCAGCGTTTTCAACTCCCTCACGGTGGGCCTTTTTTTGATTCAAGATTCGACAACAAAAGCAAACCCACTGTCAGAGCCCAGCTCCTTCCACAGGCTGGAGCTTGGAATGCAAAGTCTCCATGGAGTGAGCCCTATGGATGAACTCAGCCTGATCCAACCAATCCAACATCCTGTCCTTCCCACCTTCACATCCCCTCCCCAACACATCCACTGCCACTGTCTGTGCACATTAGAAAAAGCATGTAGACCTCTTGCAGTGTGGCACACCTCCTCCTGGGTCACACTTGACACCTCGCCTTTGGGGACTCCATGGGACTTGAATCCAGTTACAGGTCTAGAAGGGAAGGGGTGGCAGGTGAGTGTGGAGGAAAACCAGCGGAGTCTTGAATGGCAGCGGCCTCCTGGGGGGTCATCACCATTTGCTGAGGTGATGGGGTGATCCCTGTAGTAGGACTTCAAAGGCCAACACCACTTGAGGGCCAGGGAAACCACTTCATGGGGAGATGGCTGACTGTTTCCACTGGCCCCAGCCTCATCCGGGTCTTCTGCACCCCCCATCCCAACTTGCAGCGCCCTGTTCTTCCATTTCTTCTCTTTGTTTTGCTTTTTCTTTTCCTTTCTTGCTTTTATTTCTCCCTCCCTCCTTTCTTCTTCTTTCTTTTCTTTCTCTCTCTTTCCTTCCTTCCTTCTTTGCCTTCTTTCTTTCTACCTTTCTTTCTTTCTTTCTTTCTTTCCCTCTCTTTCTTTTTCTTTCTTCCTGCTTGCTTGCTTCTTTCTTCTTTCTTTCTCTCTTTCTTTCTTCCTGCTTACTTGCTTGCTTGCTTGCTTTCTCTTTCTTTCTCTCTTTCTTTCCTTCTTTCCATCCTTTTTCTTTTTCTGCAGTACTGGGGGAGGGAGGGGCTGAACCCAGGACCTCACACATACTTTGCCTGCCCTCTTCCACTGAGTTGCACACCAGCCCCTTTTTTATTTTTGAAATTGAGATAGAGTCTTGCTAAATTATACTGGCCTTGAACCTGTGATCCCCTGCCTCTGCCTCCTGACTTGCTGGGATTACAGGCATGCGCCATCATGCCTGGTGTCCTGTTCTTTCTTAATCGATACCCTCATTTTCATAGTGGTCACTGACCCCCAGTTGGGGGCTCAATCTGATCATAATTCATCCAGTCTCCGGATAAGGCTCTGTGTTTACCATTATTTTTTCTATGTGCCTGGCTGCAGGTGAGTTTCACATTGAAAGCCAAAGGGGCACAGGCACAGCCTCTGCCCTCAAGCTGTACCCACGTTACCCAGCTAAGCGCCCACAGCACAGGACTGAGCTCTAGGCCTTCTGACTGCCAAATTCTTAATTCTTTTTATTTGTTTGTTTGTTTGTTTTGTGGGATTGAACCTAGGGCCGCCCACATACTAGCCAAGTGCTCTACCTCTGAACTGCACTGCAGCCTCCTTTTTATTTATTTTTTTATTTTGAGACAGAGTCTTGCCAATTTTTGCAGGCTGCCTATTGCCTCAGGCCCTCATGATCCTCCTCCCTCAGCCTCCTGAGTTGTTGCTGTGACAGGTGTTTGCCACAGCAGCTGGCCAATTCTTCTTTTCACTCCTGTAGGTGGCCAGGGGTCCTCGAGCCCAAGGCCTGGAGAATTTCCCAACTCTGTCACTCCAAAAAAAGACACAGCACCAAAGAGAAGGAAGGACTCAGGAGAGAAGTGAGACAGGAAGGCTGTGATCAAGTCAGGATTTGATGGGTACTGAGAAGGATCTGGCAGGCTGCTCCTGAAACAATCCTAAAACAATCATCCATTAAAAACCCTTTGAATAGCAGAGAAGCCCTGATATAGAGCCACACATGGCACAATGTCAGGGAGTGTTTCATTCTCTTATACATAGGGACACAATGAGTTGGACTCACCTTGACAGCACTTAACAATGACAAAGTATGTTTCCTCTTGGTGATGAAGACCTCAGTCCAACAGACAGTTGCCCAGTGCCTTTCAGGGTGAGTGTGTCCCTACAGTGCCATTGATCTGTTGGGAGCAGAAGGGTGAGAGGAGAATGGCCTGCTTCAGCCACAAGTGTCTATTGGACAAGAAAGATGGGTATAAAAGTAGTCGCACTTCCAGGGTTCATGTTTATGTTTCTTTATACAAACTTTTGGCATAGGAAGCTTCATTATTTAAAAAGCATCTAATATGACCAAGTAGGGTCAATTGTCTAATAGAGACAAAAAGTAAAATGTGTATTCTAACACCTAGTGGAAACTCTGTTGTAACCTCCATTCAGCCCTGCTTGTACCTCTTACCCCACCCTGTGGCCACTTATGTGAACTGCAGGGTCAGTTCCCTAGTGGACCCACTTGGAAAATGAACCTGCTAAAGGAAATGTGCCTGCAGCGGTAGCCCTGTGGCATCCGATCCCGTCAGATCTCGGAAGCTAAGCAGGGTCAGGCCTGGTTAGTACCTGGATGGGAGACCGCCTGGGAACACCAGAAGCTATAGGCTTGGGAGAAGGAACTGGCAACCCCCTCCCAAAAATCAATCTGCCATTGAAAACCCTATGAACAGCAGAGAAGCACTGACAATAGTGTTTCCCCTGTTGTACAGAGGGTCACTATGAGTCGGATACTGACTTGACTGCACCTAACAACAACAAAAGCAAAGGAAATGTATTTTGAAATGTTAGCAAACACCCCAGAGCACTATCTCCTCGCTGCTGAGCAGGACGTCTCTCACACTTTGGAGTCTTGAAAACTTGCCGCTCATATTTCACTCAGCTCTATTTTGAAATTGTGAAAACTAGTATCTTTTGCCTTAGAAGGTTTTAGTGAGCTGATTTTTAAATAGGAGAGGAAAGTGCTTTGAATGGTTGTTTCTTTTTTCACCCATGTCTTGGTGAACAAAAATAACCAGAGAGAAGGAGAAGAAGAAGAAGAGCTAAGTAGACAGAGGAAGGCGTAAGAGGGGAGAGGAAAGAGAGAAATTAAAGTTCATAAAATACAAAGAGTAAAAACAAAAAGCAAAACTTGCAATTCTTTCTGAAAGTGCTAAATTTGAAATAACACAAGAAGTACAATATATTGTTCCAATACATATAAAAGGGATGTATATAGATATTAACCACTCTAGATTACTATATAGTCTCCCCACCAAACTTGATCAAGATGCATTTATTAAGCTCAGTCTTTCTATTTTCCTTCCTTCCATCCATCCATCCTTCTTTCCTTCCTTCCTTTCTTCTTTTTTTCCTTCTTTCTTCTTTAGTTCTAGGTACAGTACAAAGTGAATCGTGCAGATTGTTCTAATTCTCAAGGCTTAAAGTTGTACAGTCATTACTAAAGGTTAATATTATGCTGGAAGGAAAAAAGAAAACAGAAAAAATCAGCAGTAGGCTTTAAGAAGTAGAGACTATAAAACCTCAAATACTGGTTGAGGAGGGGAACAGGGGACCTTAAACCTCAACCTCTGTCTTCCTCAATCCGTTTTCCCATTGTATGCCGTCAACAGTTGAGATATCTACCCAAAAACAGCTTCAAGCCCTGTCATCCAATCAAATTGTTGCTCCTAACTCTCTCCTGTAGACATTTCAAAGCTACCAAAATCTAGGCTGTAAACATGGAGCCTAACACCTCCTCTTGAAGTTAGCCAAAGGTCTCATAGGCACTCTTTCAGGGTGTAATTTCGGTTTCTGGAGAGTTCTGATGTTTACACATTGGATAGCTTCTGGCAGCACTCACCAAGTACATGAGAGGACTGGCTGGTTAGGTTGGTGCCCCCAGACTGCCTGTCATCACACAAAGCAGGCCATTCATCATGTTTAACCACATGGCCTGCAAGTTGTTGTTGTTAGGTGCTGTCGAGTCGGTACCCGACTCATAGCGACCTTCATTGGGTTTTCAGTGGCTGACTGTTCCGGGATCGCCTTCAGAGCAGATTGCCAGGTCCTTCTCCCATTTTTGCGGTGCTAGGAATTGAACTCGGGACCTCAGAGACTGCAGCGCAGTGCTCTACCAACTGAGCTAAATCCCAGCCCTGCAAGACTCAACTCTAAAGTTGGTTTCCCTTTGCTGATGATTGCATGCAATTCAGATTTCTCGTTCCCATGACCCTAGGACTTCAGCCCAAGGAGAGGTCAAAAAGCATTCAGGAGTTCGGGTGGGAATGCATAATGCACGTCTGAACCAAAGGCGCAGTGAAAAGAGAAGAAGGAAGTTGTTTAAAAGGGGTTGGCGAACTCCAGTGCCCACAGATGAATTCAATGGCAAGTCAAACATTGAGCAAGCAGCCTCTGGGGCAGCCAATTACAGGTGGCTAAAATGGGAGGATTAAAGAGAGCTGATGTAGAAAGTGTCGTAAAATGACTCAGTGGAAAAAATATATCTCACTGAAAGATGATAGATGTGCAAGTTAAATCAGAGGATCTCACAGAAAGAAAAGAGCCAGAAACTGAGAAGAAATGAGGCAGTGTAGCACAGTCAGTGAGTATTTATTTATTGAGTGCCTAAATTAATTACCCCATTCATTCATTAATTCAGATCACCATTTATTTGAGCACCATGTTGTCTGCCTGACTAGTCACCCTCTGTGTTTATGGAGGTTACAGTTTAGATTAGGAAATAGGCACAAGAATATTAAATATCAACTGGGACAATGCTAGGGAGGGTATCCTTGGCCATGATATATATTTTTAAAGGGACAAATGGACCCAGAAAGGCTCCTGTGAAAGTGACATTTGAACTGAAAAAGGTTAGTCACTAGAGAAGAAGGTAAAAGTCTTCCAGATAGAGGGAAGCATGTGCAAAGGGCCTGTGGTATGAGGAGCCAGATGAGTACAAGGGACTGTGGGAAGATCAGGGTACCCACATGCAAGGGGGGGGCAGGTTGTGCAAGCTGGCGGAGGTAGGTAGAAGCTAGAGGCTGGGGGTTATGGGTTTGTGCTGGGGAGTGAGTGGATAGTGTGCTGTGCTTGTTCCCCTGACCCCTGCCAAGTGACTAGGAGAGCTCTTGCTCACCCTCCAGCAGAGAAATGTGAATAGGCAGTGGGCAAAAAGTAACTGGTAGGACTCTTTGCTGGCTTTGATTTCCATAAAAATATTAGGGGAATGCAAGGGACTCTGAGCTCAGAAAAACCTTTTCCAGAATATCTCCAGATGAAGAAGTTCTCCTTCCCTCAAATAGGAAAAAATTTCCTTGAGGGCTGAGGAAGGAAGAGAAGGATGAGGAAAAGGGACAGCATGATGGGTATCGAGGGTCCCCTAGGGCTCCTGGTCTCTGCTTTCCCTATAGAAGCCCAGCTGGGCAGGGTGCAGGGCAGTGAGGGAGCCCTCTGGGAGTCTCAGAGACTGGGGCCTGGCGCAGCCTCACAACAAGCTCCAGGGACCACAGAAGGAGCAGCTGGGGCCGGCAGACCATGTGGTCCCATCTGGCAAGACGGGGGTTGTCTCGTTGGTGACCCGGGAGGACGAAGGGCAACCTCGGCATCCATCTAGACCCATCTCTGCACACCTGTGGGGTGGCCTCAGGCCCAGGGAGGGTCACCGGGATTCAGTTTCTGCAAATGCTACCAAAATGATATCAAGGGAAGAAGGTGAAGGAGGAGGAACTTTTTATGTGCTTGTGTGTGGAGACATGCGGCAAGGGAGATAAACATCTGCCGGGCTGTTCTACGAATTTGGTTCCACATGCACCGCTTACCTGTTTTCAAAACTGCGATCAGTGTGAAAAACCCCAACACTAGTAGAGACGAGTTTGCATATTTTGGTGGGGTTTTCTACTTGCTTTGGCAGACAAGAGAACTTAGAACTTAGTGATTTTATTTATTATTATTTTTTCTTTCTCAGTACTGGGGGTTGAACCCAGGGCCTCACGCCTGCATGCTTTGCAAGTACTGGACCACTGAGCTGCACCCACAGCCCATTTTTTTTACTTTTTGACACAGGGTCTCACTAAATTACACAGACTGCCTCTGGTCTCGAACTTGTGATCCTCCTGCCTCTGCCTCCCGAGTCTCTGGGACTACAGGCATGCACCACCGTACCCGGCCAGAACTTAGTGTTTTTAACAAAGGCCACTATGCTGCCTTATTTGACAAAGGGCAAGTGCATATTATGATAGGTAGAAATCTCTTCCCCAGTGTCTTCTGTTTAATATATTGCTATATCTTTGTACCTGTGTTGTTGGTAAGCTGTTTCAAATCCATCTAGTAGAACATGTGGCACAATACCTAAATAAATAAGAATATCAAACTTTTTAAAAAGTTCAGTAACAGAGAATTCCTGAATCATTCCAGATGAATGAATGCACTGACATTCCTGGTACTGATGGGTCATTCTGGAAGATTTTGTTGGTTTCTAAATAGTTCCTACCCAATTATAATTTATTTGCTGGTTTTTTGCCCAGACCATCGGCTAAGTAAGACCTTTTCACTCGTTCTCACCCAGACCACTGATGAGGAAATGGCTCTCCTGCTCTCTCCTGGACCTTCGGTGAGAAAAGAACACTCTCCCCACCGCGACCATCAATAAGGAAAGAACCCACTTTCCGGCTGATCACGGACAAAGCAAGAACTGTCTCCTCATGACCACCGAGACCACCAACACAGGTGTTTGCCCCTGGAAGGAAAAAACGCCTGAGGCTTTTCCTTTCTCCTGTCTCTGCCAGTATCCCAAGGGCTGCAGGAGTCCGAGCCCCTCACCTGAGGGTACCGAGTGAATTGTGTTTAGTATCTATGTGTGTGGCGGCACTGCCCGTCCGAACCTCCAGGCCAGACTGGGAGGCACGCGCCCCACAGAGTCTGCTTCAAATCCTTCAAAAGAATCCTTCTATTCTATTCTTTCTTTCTCATTTCTCATTGCCACTATAACTATGATGTATGGTATATGTTTTATTTTCTATAATTATTTCATTACATAGTTTTCAAATTGTCCAGTTAAGATCTAATACAAGAAGAAGATCTAATACAAACATTTATAGAAGAGTCTGAGAAGCGTCTGTGGCACCAGGAGCAGAACTTTGTGCTACTGGCTTTAAAGGTGTGGGAACTTTGGAACTATATTCTAGGAGGAGCACGTGACTTGCTCTGGAAATTTGGACACACACATGAGCACAGGCAGAGGGGAAACCATGGGAGGACATGGTAAGATGATGACCAAGGAAAGCCAAGGACAGAGACTTCAGAATGAAACCAACCTTGTTGATACCTTAGTCTTGTATTTCCAACCTCCAGAACCACTAGGAAATAAATTTCTGTAATATGCAGTCAGTGATATTTTGTTATGGTAGCTCTACCAGACTAATAGGGGAGAAGGACATGGCAACCCACTCCCCAGGCAATCCTGAAACAGTCAGCCATTGAAAACCCTATGAGGGCCGCTATGAGTCGGACTTGACTCAACAGCACCTAACAATCACCACCAGATTAATATACCTTCCAATACTAGGATTCTTTTCTTGTATGTATTTATAAATCCCATTTGCAGTAAATAGCAAGGAAGTAAATTTTTGCCTTTCTACCCATATGGATGAAAAATATAAATGTTTTCATTCAACTTAAGAAACTGTATTTGGGAGTCCTGGGTATTCCTGGAAACCATAGGTCAAATAGGGTTGATTTTGATCAATTCAGTACTATACAATCTTGGTAAAACCAGGCACATGATGGGATCCTTTTGCTTTTTGGTTTTTCTAGCAATTACTTCCACTAACAAGCTCAACATAGTGGAACAGCCTCAAGGAATGTTAAATAGAACATATAATTTGTGCATAATTACCTGGTAATCATTGGAATTTAGATTCTAATTTTGTGGAAATGTGTGAGATATAAACAAAATATTATTCTCTAAACAAACCCAATTGACAATTTTTGCAAACAGTAGATGTATTAGTATATGATGGAAGGCATAGTATAAAAGTAAAATATTAATATTTCTATATTTTCTATAGATTAATGTTTCTACATTTTCTAATGTTTCTATATTCTATGTTCTATATAGAAACATTCTATAATGTTTCTATAAGTGTGGTATTCTGTCTATACTTGGGATTTAAGGAGGTGCCTCAAGAGTTTCTGTAGGGAAATGAGAGAGGCTGAGTTGACTTTGTAATTTATTGGGTAAACTTTAAAAAAATAAATAATTGCACTGCTAAATAGTTTTAGTCATGAGTATTCTCTATTCACTCACTTATTCCTTCAACAAATGTTTATTGAGTGTCTATTATGGCAGGCACTGTTGTAGATGACTCCTGCTTCCCTTTTAAAGTATACTCAGTCTCAGACTTGGCATTGGAATAAAAGATGACACAAATACTAATACTTCTGTATTATCTCACATGCTTTGGAAGTGGAAGCTGCTATTGGAACTCTCTTACAAAGAGGAAACTGAAATCGAAGGAAGATAGTTAATATCTTGCAATAACCGTCCTTTCTCCTATATTTTAGGCTAAGATGTAAGTCTGTCTAGAAGGATAAGCAACATGAACAGTGGGGTAGGAGATGCCCTTTTGTGTCCCCCCACCACCATCACTTCCTCTTTTGCCATTAGGCAGGCGCTAATGAGGGATGGAGGCTGACTGGAAGGGGGAAAATGAAGATGGCATCAAGTTTCTTTTCAGGAAGGTTGACAGCAAATCTGGTAGAGTAAATTCTGATATATCTGCTGCCCAGTAGCCTAACATTCCTAACCCATGTCAAACTTTTCACACCAAGATACTAAAAGAAAGAAAGAGGACCCCAAGTTTGGGTGTTTTTATTACTAGTTTCCTGTCAGGAACTCACATGCCCTGCCATGATAAATGCCTTGCCATTTATCATCCATGGGGGAAGTCACATCCACAAAAAGGAAATCCCACCCACAGAGGGGAAGTCCTATCCACTGAGGGGAAGTCCCACCTACAGAGGGGAAGTCCTATCCACTGAGGGGAAGTCCCACCTACAGAGGGGAAGTCCTGCCCACAGAAAGGCTGTCCCTCCACAGAGGGCAAGTCCTGCCCAAAGGGTGGAAGTCTTGCCCACAAATGGGTAGTTGTAATAGTGTCTTCCCTTCCTAACATATCTGCCAGTTTCCAGGGGTTTTATTTATCTCTCCTAAGTTTTACAACCACTCTGTGAGGCAGGAAGAGAGAAAAAGTTTTGTCATTTCCACTTGAGTAAGAAAAGAAAGATTGAAGAGGTTAAGTGATTTGCCCAAGGTCAAGCAGCCTGGAGGTGGTTGAGCAGTAATTTAGTTCCAGGTGATTTTATATTAGGTCTCAGTGAGGCAAACATTGACCTGGGGATGAAAAGGTCTGGGTAATGTTTTAGATTTGCCTACAATGGGCGGCAACTCTTGAAAGCCACTTGACACCTGCAGAGTTGGAAGTTAGGGTAACCTGGGGATCATTGAACTTCTGTGATTCTGTTTGATGGTGGGATGAGTATTTATCCATTTTCCTCCTCCGTTGATCCCTAGTAAGACTTTGTTGGAGCTGGAGGTGTGGCCTATTGGAAGAGATCTTGCCTAGAATCCTTGTGGCCCTGGATTCCCTCCCCAGCACTGGGAGAAAGAAAACCCTATATAACCAAAACCAACCAAGCAAACAAAACTCTTAGCTGGGCATGATGGCACACTGCTCTAATCCCAGTACTGCGGAGATCAAGGCAGGAAGATCTCAAGTCTGAGGCCAGGCTGGGCTACCAAGCAAGTTCCAGGTCAGTCTGGATTACATAGGGAGACCTTATCTACAAAACAAACAAACAAATAAATAAATTTCTCAAAGTATGGAAATTAGGAATAAAGATTAATTTCCAATGAGAATTAACATATTTCCTATAGGCACAGATAGCTGAAAAATCACTAGAGAATTAGCAAAATCCTTCAGAATTCCCAAACCTTCTCAAGTAATCTGTGCTGACTAACTCCAAAGTTCAGATGTGGCTTTGTCCTAAGCCTCTTGCAAGCTGCCTAATTACAATATGGCAGGAGTTTCCTTTATGTGTTGCAGAACAATTAGCTTCCCCTATAATTCTTTCTTGGGGGCTGGGATTTAGCTCAGTTGGTAGAGCGCTGCTCTGCAGTCTCTGAGGTCCAGAGTTTGATTCCCAGCACTGAAAACATGGGAAAAGGATGTGGCAACCCACTCCCAAGGCAATCCTGAAAACAATCTGCCATTGAAAACCCTATGAGGGCCGCTATGAGTCGGACACGACTCGACGGCACCTAACAACAACAACAACAACAACATAATTCTTTCTTGGGGCTGGGATTTAGCTCAGTTGGTAGAGTGCTTCTCTGCAGTCTCTGAGGTCCTGGGTTCAATTCCCAGCATCGCAAAAATGGGAGAAGGACACCAATCCATTCCCAAGGCAATCCTGAAACAACCAGCCATTGAAAACCCTAGGAGGGCTGCTATGAGTTGGACATGACTTGATGGCACCTAACAACAACATAATTCTTGGGCAAATTGTCATTTTAGAGCGTGAGCCATGAGGTAGGGTCTTGGAGTCTGAACTCTGGGTGTTGTGGTTACTTTGAACTTTATGCCCCTCTCTGAAGCCACATCCACATCTCCTTTGGTAACCTTCCTGCTAGTGTTTCTGACTTTACCACAAGCCTTTCCCCCTCAATAATAAGATTCGCCTTTCTGAATAGTGCCTTGATTTGTGTAGTAACTTTCCTGATGGGAGAATCAAGCAAAGTAATGAGTTCATTTCATATAAGCTCTATATTAAAATCCCTGTGAAGAAGTGGATCGTCTGAGCAGGGCAGCTACTACCATCAACTCCCTGAAGCCCTTGGTACTCCGCCTCCGCTCGGCAACAGCCCCCCATCTGCCCACCGGACTACCCTGCCTTTTAGCATCACTGTTATTCCTTGTTTTACTGCAGAGCAGTGGTAATTGAAGTTAATGCTCTATTAAACACAGGGATGGACCAGAAGCAGCTTAGTTAAAAGACAGTTCGGTTCTATCAGTCTTGTCGGAACACTGTCTGAACCTGTGTGCTTTCAGGGCTCCCTCTGAAGTGGGATGAATGTTTAGCTTCTTTCTTTCTGCTTGGACATCTGAATGCCAAATGACATTATACATGAAAAAATCCAGATTGAAAAGGAAGCAGAATATATTTTTCTTAGGATAATTTCTTCTAACTAATATTCTACAGGGTCGGGTTCTTTCTGAGATTTCTCTCTCTCTGTGTTGTGGATGGAAGAAGGGAAGTGGGTACCCTGAGGAAGTAGGGAAGTGGGTGCCCCGACAGTGCACCCAGTGGCAAGGATAAAAGGACAAGGGTTTATTTATAGAGGAGAGGGAAAGGGACTGAGGATTAGGGAGCGGGGAAGGGAAGTTGGAGAGGGGAAGCACTCAGCTGCTATCTCTGCTGCTGGGGTACAGACTTCTGGGTGTCATTGCTCTTCTGGCTTGCAGGCTTCACCACTTTGGAGGCCCTGCGCTTGACTCTCGGAAGCTTGCCTCTCGGAGTCTTGCCTCTTGAAGCTATTGGTCCATGCAGGGTATCTGGCATTGTAGAGGTCGGGATCCGGTAGAGGTGGCAGGCAGGTCGAAGTAGGATAAAGACAGGTCAGAGGAAGGCTGAAGATTGGGCTAGGGTGGCAAATAAATGGGCCTGGGGCTCTTAAGGAACCAAAAGGACCTGGTGAGCTTATCTTGGATGGTGTTCAGAAAAGGCTGCTGAGCTCTGAGCTCCGAAATTTAGCCTGATGGCCAGCCAATCAGGGGAACAGGGTTGGATCAGAAGTGACCAATTGGGCACCTGGGAGGTTTTAGATGCTACCATACCTCAGGTGCCATCTTGGCCTATTCGATGGGAGCAGGGAAGAGTGAAGTACCCAGATATAAGGCAATGGTGGCCAGTTGCCACCTTGCCCCATAATATTCAGTGGGAGCAAGTGACCTGGATGTAGGGTAAGGGTCACTTGCCTTGGAGGAAAGAGGTTGGTCCTCCAAGTGGGCTAGATGGGCTCCTGGGACCAGCCATGTTTGGGGTACTCTCTATCCCCCTGGGAGTCCCAACACTACCCTTCAGCTATACCACCCTGGTATCTGATCCCGTCTGATTTTGGAAGCCAAACAAGGTTAGGCCTGCTTGGTCCTTGGATGGGAAACCACCTGGGACTACTGGGTGCTGTAGGCTTGGGAGAAGGACCTGGCAGCCCACTCCCAAAACGATCAGCCATCAAAAACCCTGTGAATAGCAGAGAAGCACTAACATAGGGCCAGGCATGGCATACTGTCAGGTAGTGTTTCATTCTGTTGTACATAGATTCACCTGACTCCATAGCACCTAACAACAACAACAACAACACAACAACAACAACAACAAAGTAATGTTTCAGGTCAATGTGTCTCAAAACTGTGGACTTCTTAGGCTTTGGTGATGCATTAGGGAAATTGTTACTTATAAGTGGAACGCTCCTTTCCTGGGACTGCTGAAACAAAGCATCACAAATGGGGTAGCTTAAAACAACAGATATTTATTGCCCCTTAGTTCTGGAGGTGCCTGCAGCCGTTACCACTATGGCATCCAATCCTGTCAGATCTCAGAAGCTAAGCAGGATCAGAACTGGTTACTTAGATGGGAGACCGCCTGGGAACACCAAGTGCTGTAGGCTTGGGAGAAGGACCTGGCAACCTACTCCCCACAAACAATCAGCCATTGAAAACCCTATGAATAGCAGAGAAGCATGACAACAGCGTTTTGCCTGTTGTATGTAGGGTCTCTGTGAGTCAAACACCAACTCGACGGAACCTAACAAAAACAACAGTTCTGGAGGTAAGAAGTCCAAAATTAAAGTGTCAGTAGGGCCGTGCTCCCTCTGAAACTTGTGGGGAGAACCTTTCCTTGCCTTGTCTAGCTTTGGTGACCACCAACACTGGTTCCATGACTTTAGGGTTCTGGCAACATTCTTCTTCCCCTTCAGTTTCCCAAAGAAACTTCGACGTGGCCTCCCACCAGAAGGACTGAGCATGCGTTGAGATTGCCAATATGCCTGGCCCTGCCAGGCATGGCCTCTCTAAGAGCATGCTGCCATCTTGTGGTGGGGTCTGTTTCAGGGTGTGTATGTTGTTGTTTTTGTTGTTAGGTGCCGTTGAGTCGAGTCCGACTCAAAGCGACCCTATGCACAGGGTGTGTATAGGGGGTTGTCATTTGTTTTTTTTTTTTTTTTTTTTTTTTTTTTGTGTGTGTGTGTGTGTGTGTGTGTGTGTGTGTGTTTTGTTTTGGTTTTTAAAGCACAACAGCATTTTGCCCCCAAAGTTGCTGCTGTTTCAAAGTCAAGCCATGTGGGCAGCTACTCATTCCAGCTGCTCTCCACCCTCTTGGCTCCTTAGCCATGCTCCAGTCTTTAGGCCCATCTTCCTAAGACGGACATGTTCTGTCCCTATACCTTCCAGGGGTGTCTTTGACCCCACTGACCTCTCTAGAACATGACACTCCCTTTGTCCTCCTGTGCTATTCTTAAATCCTTCTTGAATCTTCTTTCTCTAGTCTTGGCTACTTAACCCAACCTGTAAGTGTCAGGATGACTCCCTGATCAATGAAAGCAGTGGCTTTCAAGTTTTTGTGACCAAAACCTACAGGAAGAAGTTTGCTTTTAATCTGGAACCTATACACACATATAGAAATATTTTTAACTGCATTCAGTGTCATGAAACAGTATTTGCTCTTAACGAATGCCATGTTCTCAATGTTTTATTTTATTTCTTTCTATTCTAGCCTAAGTTCAGTGGTAGAGCACTTACCTAGCAGGCAAGGCCCTGGGTTCAATCTCCACAAAATAAATAAATAAATAAATAATGGAAAAGGATAGAAATACTAGCAATTCTTGATTGATTTCACTACCTACCAATGGGGGACAACTGGTATTCACAGAAACAGTGGCTGAGATGAAGGCAGCAATCTGCTTTCACTCTTCTCTCCCATCTATTTTCTACCCAGCAGCGAGACTAATCTTTTAAAACCCTACATTAGATCAGGTCTGTCAGAACTTAAAGCCCTCCAGTCCACTTAGCCTAACACTTAGACTCCTTACCGTGGCCTGCAAGCTCCTTTAGGGAAAGATCCCCGTCCAACTTTGTCTCCTCCCACCCTCTACGTGGACCATTTCACTGGGCCGGCTGTCTCTCTGTTTTGCAAAGGCCTGGTAACCCTGACCTTTGCCTTCTTTGATGCTTTCTGTCATTCAGTCCTCAGTCCCAAAATCTTCTCCTTCCTGGGTCACCCTATCAAAGTCTTATCGGTGCTTATCAGTTTACCCTATTTGATGTTCCTCCTAGTATAGTCTTCCCTCAGTATTCCAAGAACCCCCCTATTGGATACCAGAATTTGAGGACCCTCAAGTTGCTTCTGTTAAGTGTCATGCTATTAGCACATAGTCTATGCACATCCTCCTGTATATTTGAAATCAGCTCTTGATTACTTATAGTACCTAATACAATGTAAATGCTGTGTAAATAGCTGTTCTACTGTATTGTTTAGGCAATAATGACAAGGAAAAGTCTGTATATGTTTAGTACAAGCATGTTTTCCCAAAATATTCTTATTTTATTTATTTATTTACTTACTTATTTACTTATTTATTTATTGCAGTACTTGAGTATTGAACCAGGGACTTTTCAAGTGCACTACCCCAGCCCATTACTAATTTTTTGTTTGGAAACATGGTTGCTCTAAGTTATGGAGGCTGTCTCTGGCCTCAGACTCATGATCCTCCCTCCTCAGCCTCCATTGTTGGGATTAAAGGTGTGGGGCACTGCGCCCGGCTTACCCCAAATGCTTTAGATCCATGGTTGATTGGATGCAGAGGTGTGGAACCCATGACAACGGCAATGTACTTACTATCTTCTCAGAGTGTTTACCCATCTGCTGGCTTGCTTGTTTCCGGCTCTCCCACAAGGCGGTGGGCTCCGCAGGAGGAGGACTCTCCTGGACTCTGAGGTGGAGATCAAAGACAACTTGGGCAAAGAGAGCTCTCAGGATCAGTGCTGCGCAAAGGCAGGGGAGAAGCAGGAGTGGGCAGAGTATTGGGCAATGTCTCCTTCCCAACAGACCCCTCTGCTCACCCTTCAGGGAGGTCTGAGGATAGATGACCCTTCACAGCTGTCTAGCTTCGCAATCAAGGGCTGGGCCTTTGAATCTCCTTGGTGATCCATAATTGGCTGAAAAATAATGAAGAGGCTGCCCCAGGGAAAGGCCGTGATATTGGACAAGACCCACCAGGTCTTGTCCAGCTAGGCAAGAGCCAGGGGGTATGGCAGCTGGCTGAGTGGTGGTAGCATCTGGGAGAAAAAGGTCTGTATTAGAGAATGCCATGTTCTCAATGTTTTATTTTATTTTATTCTATTCTAGGCTGCTACATCTGTGAACCTGCTACACCATCCCATGGGATCCAAACGAGCCTTGTCACCTCCCCTCCCTCCACCTCACCTCCCTAGTTAAGTTCCCATTGCCAGCCTCCACATCACCTTGCTCTAACCAGGTGCCAGCCTCTTCCCTGGAGTGTGATCCTATTCACCTGCTACCCACAAGCTCTGAAAGTCAGGAACAGATGCTCCTCCCACCTTCTTTGGGCCACATGTTAGCATTCCTGGCCCAGCCCCCCAGGGTGAACAGGTCTCCATTCCCACAGCCACCAAAGGCCCTCAACTGACCAGTCCTTCGTGCTGCCAGCAGGTGTCATCATCACTCCAAAGAGACCAGTCCAATGAAAAGCCAAATGTCCTTTTGGAATTCATTGCTATCTGATCACCCAGATATTTAGTAACCACGCTACTGAGTTATGATAATATCATGCTGCTGCTGCTGCTGATGATGATGACCATGGAGCTGCGTTTTCATACACTGGCTGCCCATGGCGGGCAGGTCAATGCTGACATTTGGCACACTCTAAAGTAACAGCAAATGAATGGCCTCTAGCATTATGAGCAAGGAACATCACTACTGGCTCAGCACAATGGTGGAACTGGGAATTTGGGGGGAGGGGTGGAGTGGATGGAGGAAGGAGTAAAAATGTAAAAGAATGAGGAGAAATGGGCCTTGCTCAAAGGGAGTGTGCAGTCCAACAGAGGCAAACTTTCTAATAAGAACCATCACTTTAGGCCAGGTGTGGTGGCGCATGTCTGTAATCCCAGCAGCTCAGGAGGTAGAAGCAGGAGAATCGCAAGTTCGAGACCAGAGGCAGTCTGTGTAATTTAGCGAGACCCTGTCTCAAAAAGTAAAAAAAAAAAAAAAAAAAGGGAGGGGGCTGAGGGTGCAGCTCAGTGGTCCAACACTTGGAGAGCGTGCAATTGCTAGGTCCTGGGTTCAACCCCCAGTACTGAAAAAAAAAAAAAAAAAGAGAGAGAGAGAGAGAGAGAACCATCACTTTCAGCCGGGCGTGGTGCTGCATGCCTGTAATCCCAACCACTCAGGAGGTAGAAGCAGGAGGATCACAAGTTCAAGACCAGAGGCAGTCTGTGTAATTTAGCAAGAACCTGTCTCAAAAAGTAAAAATATGGGCTGAGGGTGCAGCTAAGTGGTATAGCATTTTTAAAGTATGCAAGCGTGAGGCCCTGGGTTCAAACCCCAGTACCACACACACACACACAAATGAACCATCACTTTCATAGGGTTTGTGCTATGAACTTTACATATATTAACCCAGTCCCTCCTCACAATAACTAGGGGCTGAGTGCCATTATTGCCCCTATTTTACAGTGGAGGTTAGGGAGGCATGAAGAGCTTAAGTAACTTGCTCAAGGTCACACTACTGGGAAATGGGGAATCACAGTGGAAACCCAGGCAATCTGGCCCAGTGTGTGAGCTCACTCTTAAATGATATTTGCTCTTTTCATGAGTAGTTCCAGGCCCTAGCACACTATGTAAAGGAGCTCTTAACAAGACTGGAATTTTAGCTTTAAAACTCACAGAAATATTGCATACTGATTGTTGAAAATATGGAAAATACTGAAAAATATAAGTAGGGGCATTAAAAACCAAGTACCATTCAGAGTTCAGTAGTATTAATATTTTTATACATGCCATAAGTTTTTCCTAAGCATATTTCTAATTTTTACATAAAGTACTCTTTAAATTTTGATATTGTGGTTTGGTTTGTATATAAATTTTTTGATGTTATTTTTAAATCTAATGTTAATTTACTTAACTTCCCATTCATTTCTCTATAGTATTAAATATTCCTCAAAACATAATTTTAATTTGCTTCTTAATAGTCTATCACAACTTATTCAAGCACTTTTTTGATCAATGCTATTTATTATTTTCAATTTACACTATTATAAGTAGTGCTGAAATGATCATTTTTTTGTGTAAAAACCTTCTTTTGTATTTCAGATTCTTTAAGGTTTATTCCTAAAAAAGAATTTTTTGGCTTAAAATTACTCTTCAAAAAATGCTTAATAAATATTGGAAATGTTCTTTTCATAAAAGCATACCTTAAGTGTGTATATAATGAGAAAGCCTGTTTATCTTAACTCTTGCCAAAATTGATTATTATAATTTTAATATGGTTCATTGTGAGGGAGGGGATCTGGCCAGGTTGGTGTACTGAGTTGAGAAATTCATCTTGGTATTTTATTGTTTATATTTCTTCACTACCAAGTTTAAACATGCTTTATATGTTTGTTGTTGTTGTTGTTAGGTGCCTTCTAGTTGTATCCTACTCATAGCAACCCTCAGAGGGTTTTCAATGGCTGACTGTTTCAGGATTGCTTTGGGAGTAGATTGCCACATCCTTCTACTTTGCAGTTCTGGGAATCAAACTTGGGACCTCAGAGACTGCAGAGCAGTGCTCTACCAACTGAGCTAAATCCCAGCCCTTCATGTGTCTATAGACTAGTTTCTTTCTTTCTTTCTTTCTTTCTTTCTTTCTTTCTTTCTTTCTTTCTTTCTTTCTTTTTCTGGGACTGGGGATTGAACACAGGGCCTAGAGCTTGCATGCTTTGCAAGTGCTGGACCACTGAGCTGCACCCCCAGCCCTTTTCTTTTTCTTTCTACTTTTCGGGATAGGGTCTCACTCAGTTATGCAGATTGTGTCTGGTCTTGAACTTGCAGTCCTCCTGCCTCTGCCTCCAAAGCTGCTGCGATTACAGGTGTGCGCCACCATGCCCGGATTAGACTAGTATATTTCTATGAAGGTCACTATGAGTTGGACCTGACTCGACGGCACGTAACAACAATCAAAGTTCCATTGTCCTTTTTGGTTGGGTTATTTGGTTCTTAATGGTTTTCTTGTATTAACTTGTAAAAGCTTTTAATACGTGAAGTGTATTTTCTCTTTGTCCCATTTACTGTAATTGTGCTCTGATTTTTTAACTTTTGAGTATATGCGATTTTTGGTATAGGGAGGTCTTGAATTTGTATAAATCAATTTTATCAGATCTTATTCTAACTTGTTCTGTTACTCTTACATGTAAAAATTATGTCTTCTTGGTCCAGGTGCTCTGGTGAGAGGTTTGCCCACAGTGTGGTCATGAAGTGAAAAACCAGCCCCAATCCAACCTCCCCTGGCTACCTCAGATCCTGCTTTCAGGGGCTCCCTCAATGGTCCTTATTGCTGGAGCCCCCACAGGGCAGCCTTCTTGACCAGGTTACTGGCAAGACGGGGCCAGCCCATCTATCTTCTGAGGGTTCTAGTTGACCTATAAGAGCTCACTCATCCAGGCAAAAATAGGCTGCTCCATGGGTGTCCCCTGTGAGGACCATGGCATGTATTTTTGGAAGGCGGGCATTAATAAAAACTCTTACTGACAACAATTCTGTCCTTGACATACCTGGGCCAGGCTTCTCTGAGTCCTCTTCTTTTTTTTTTTTTTTTTTTGTGGTACTGGGGGTTGAACCCAGGGCCTCATGTTTGCATGCTCTGCAAGTGCTGGACCACTGAGCTGCACCCTCAGCCCATTCTTTTACTTTTTGAGACAGGGTCTCGCTAAATTATGCAGACTGCCTCTGGTCTCGAACTTGACATCCTCCTGGCTCCGCCTCCCAAGCCTCTGGGAATACAGTTGTACGCCACCGCGCCCAGTTTGAGTCCTCTTCTTGACTGGTCTGTACATTAGACTCTGTCTTTGGTCAACTTAGTCCAGTTTTAGCAAGAATCCTGCTGAGTCTGTTTAGCAAAAATCCCCACTCTCTATACTTGATCAAATTCCTCACATCCCACTATTGCGGTCTTGTTTTCTTGGCCTGTCTGGTAAGTAGGTCAAGAAGAATCCCCTATTCTGATGCTTCCTTAGTAACTCTCTATCCACTGACACCACCCACCCCACCTTCCTCCTTGACTAGTAATCCCCACCTGCCTTTGTCATAGTTGGAACTGAGACCAGTCTCTCTCCCTTACATCAAAACCATCATTGGAGTGGTCCTTTGAATATGCCTTCCTTGCCCTCTTTACCAAGTGTCACAATGATTTTTTTTTTCTTTACATTATATAAACTGGCTGGGCAAGGTGGCACATGCCTATAATCCCAGCAACTCAGAAGGTGGAGGCAGAAGGATCTCAAGTTCAAGCCCAGAGGCACCCTGTGCAATTTAGGGACACTCTGTCACAAAATAAAAAATAAAAAAGACACAGGGGGTGCAGCCTAGTGGTAGAGCACTTGCAAAGTATGCACAAGGCCCTTGGGTTCAGGTCCCCAGTATACATAAAAACAAGTTACATAAACCACTAATAGGATTGCGGAATGATTAATACTTCGGAAGCCTGTCTGGCATTATTTTGTAAAACTCAGCATTTGCCTGTCTATGACCCAGCCACTTCCCTCCTAGAACACTCTTCCCAAGGCCACCAGGCCCACTGCAGTCATAATGTGGGACAGGAGGTTCTGAGCTGTGAACTTGAGGAAGGCACCACTCACATCACAGGTGTCTAGCTTGAGCGCAGTGACCTATTATGGTGATGGACCCACAGATATTCATGAATGTTGCTTCTCTCTCAGGCCTGAATTTCTTCTATAAAATAAGAATAATAAACTTGCCTAACATGAGGCTTGTGTGTGTGTCTATTAGCCACCTCCCTCTTTGCTCCTTGCAGTTTAGACACAGACCCAGGGGTTAGACAGATCAAACCAAATGATTGATTTTTATTACTGGTGAAATGCAACTAGGGAATGCAACTTGATTTGTGAGAATTGGGCTCCTACTTCTTCTTCCTTACAACATCCAAATTCCACTTATACTCCCTCACCTCATCACTAATCACTGCCAATTCTGATCCAGTAGGCTTACCATTCAGAGGAATAAGCAATCTGTGCCCCTGGACAGGTTGTCCTGGAAGAAGAGATTCTAGAGATGTGCCACAAGATACTCCCCCTTTGCTAAGCAGTGAGCAGAGAGGTTGGGGTAGAGGTGTGGGAGCCCAGAGAAAGGCATTTCTTTCCATGGGGGAGTACAAGGAGGAGGGAGGAAATACTTCTTGATATCCTCCTTATGGGCTGGGATTTAGCTCAGTTGGTAGAGCGCTGCACTGCAGTCTCTGAGGTCCCAAGTTCAATTCCCAGCACCGCAGAAATGGGAGAAGGACATGGCAATCCACTCCCAAGGCAATCCCGAAACAGTCAGCCATTGAAAACCCTCTGAGGGTCGTTATGAGTTGGATACCGACTCGATGGCACCTAACAACAACAACAATCCTCCTTATGGGTTTGAAGTGACAATGAAAAGTTAAGAAGAAAGGATCACAGTGCCTGACCCAGGGGAAAACACTCAGGTCAGCATCAGCTACCATTTTGTAACTGTCATTATAATCAACTGGCAGAGCAAAGCCACCCACTGGCTCCTTTAGTTGGCTTTGCAAACCTCGGTCTTAACCCTCTCCCAGATGATTTACAACTCAGATGCAGGCCACCTGATTTTCCATATTTACAAATTCCTGGAATGCTTTTCATTTTACACTCACGTTTTGTACTATTACAGGGTTAAGATTCTGTTAGCATTGTTTAACTAATGTTGTTGTCAGGTGCCACTGAGTCATGTCTGACTCCTAGCGACCCTCATAGGGTTTTCAATGGGTGATTGTTTCGGGATTGCCTTGGGAGTGGATTGCCACATTCTTCTCCCATTTTTGCGATGCTGGGAATGGAACTCAGGACCTCAGAGACTGCAGAGCAACACTCTACCAACTAAGCTAAACCCCAGCCCCATTTAACTAATAGAATCTTCAAATATAAGTGAAATTAAAATATGTAACCTTCAAACCTCTGCCTTTCCAGAGCCCTAGGATAGAGCTAGACATTAGAAAGGGAGACAAGGTTCTCTTTCTCCAACATCTGTATCAAGTAACCTCAAAGTCCCAACTGGACAGATTGATCAGTGCTGAGCCTTCATCCCCAAAAGGGAACAGCTGACTGACAAGCTGCTTAAATACCTTGTCTTCAAAGAAAGAAAAATGGGTGAAATTTCCTCTGCTCCCCACACTTTGATTAGACAGAATAAAAGCCTAGAGACTCTATATGATTTGATTAATGCTTCGCAGCTAGCATTCTCTGCAGAAAGAGGCTAACGTATCTTTTCTCCCATTTTATCAAGTGCATTGGGTAGAATTGGGTTCACAGATATATTCAAGTCCTAGCTTTGGGCACATGTTAGAGTGACTTTATCTGGTAATAAGGTCTTTGCAGTTGTACCCAAGTTAGGATGAGATCCTTCGGGTGGGCCCTAGTCCAATATGACTGGTGTCCTTATAAGAAGAGAAGAGACACCAATATAGAGATTCCCAGAGGGAATATGATCTGCAGACACACAGGGAGAATGCCATGTGGCAATGGAGGGAGAGACGGGAATGATGTGTCTACATGCCAATGAAGGGCAAAGACGACCAGCAAACACCAGGAGCTAAGAGAAAAACAGGGAACGTATTCTCCCTTACAGCCTGCAGAGGGACCTTGGCCTTGACTTCAGACTTCTGGCCTCCAGAACCGTGAGAGAATAAACTTCTGTTGTTTTAAGCCACCCAGTTTGTGGCATATTAGTAGAGCAACCCCAGGAAACTAACATTCTAGGCATGTCCTTAAATGCCAAGCAGCCACTTACCTTCGCCACAGCCATCTTGTGTAAAAATGTGCCTTGTAATTTGTCCTTCGAAGAGAAATAAGATTGAGAAATAATCACTAGTTCTCACGGTAATTTTTTTTTATTTGCAGAAAAACAAGAACGCATCCCCATGGGAAGCAAATACAATGATACATGCTACCTATTATTGTTCTAGAACATGCCATTTTCCTATTTAAAATTTCTTGTGACTAATATCACCACAGTTTCTTTCCTTTTGTCAGGAATGCATGTCATTTTGTTTGTGGCTGAGCTCTTTCATGTAAAGGCATAGATTTCAAAAGATAAGAACATACAAAGATGGGAGAGCTGCCATCCTTTCTCTTGTGAGCCCAGTTTGGATAGTGCCTGGCTGAGGAAAAGTACCTGGGAAGTCTTCCAGTCTCAGAATTAATGTTTCCTTGGGCACAGACCCTCTCGCTCCATGGATCACGCTCCTTCACAGTCCCCAGCTTTCTGAGGCCCATGTTTTCTTCCACGCTTCTTTCCTGAGAGCTCTTTCTAGTGGAGAGCCTGTCCCCTGGGGAGCCCAGAACTGACTCCACTTAGATGCTCACTGGGCTAAATAATAATATGCTTAGGCTGTGAAATCTCACTCTCCCTGGGGAAGGTAAGGAGGGGGAACAAGTACAGATCAGAATACATGATTTATCTAGAGATGGAGGGATGCAAACTTTGATTCCTAATCTATCATCTCCCATGTAGGGACACTATGGCTTCTACCGCTGAATTGTATACCAACAATCTCTCTTTCCACTCTGACACTTTCTTTCTAGATAAGCCTCCATCAGCTCTCATCAGAACTGTCACAAGCACTGTTGGACTTGCTTTCCTGGCCACAGCTTTTGTTGGTTCCTAATTTTATGGGCAAATTAATCTTCATATAATTTTTTAAAATTTCCATTCTTAAAAGTTTGAATTTATATTTATTTGGAGGTTATTATCTGCAAGATATTGTGTGCTATTGAAATATCATGTAGGAAAATGTTTCAATAACCATTTGACCTTTAGAATACTTTGTTCTTTTGGGTAGTGCAAAGGTTTGTGTTGGAAGAATCTGAATTGGGGATAGAGAATGTAAGGTTTCTTTGACACTCCTTTGGTATCTCCTAGAAATAACACATTTTTTCTCTAGCCAGGTGGTTCTCAAACTTTACCTGGCACCGGAATCACCTGGAGGGCCTCACGTCCAGGGTGGGGCTTGGGATCTGCATCCCTAACAAGCTCCCAGATGACGCTGATGTGGCTGCTCCAGGCCCACACTTTGTGGTCCACTGCTCTAACTCATTTGTTACATGCTGGCCATAGTATGCAGCTCCTTATTTTCTTTTCTCTTTAGAAGAATAAAGTTTCATGTAAAGGGCCTCATCTTGTGGGCTGGACAGGATGATGCAGAGAAAGGATCAACCATGGCTGGCACATGGTAACAGGTGATGAATGTCGGTACCATATGACCTGCTGGGTGTCAGGCAGACAATACATGCCCTTTGTTGTTATTGTTCGGTGCCACTGAGTCAGTGTCTGACTCATAGTGACCCTATGTACAGCAGGTAAAACAGTATTGTTAATGCTTCTCTGCTATTTATAGGGTTTTCAATGGCTGGTTGTTTTTTGGGAGTGGGTTGCAGGGTCCTTCTCCCAAGTCTATAGCACCTGGTGTTTCCAGGCGGTCTCCTGTCCAAGTACCAACCAGGCCCAACCCTGCTTAGCTTTTGAGATCTGACGGGATCAGATGCCACAGTGGTACAGCTGCAGGCAAATGCCCTTTGGTGGGACTGATATTAGTGAGTGCCGTTTATGTACAGGTAAGGCCAGATAGGTTTAAAAGCACTTGTATTTTTCCAATTTCTCATCTGAACTGAGATAAGATCATGGAGTACAACACAGGTCTATTTCAACCTGTCACTTGAACACTTGACATGGCACTTGCTGATAAGCACTTGATGTACGTGCTTGGTAACAGTTCGCTCATGTGAACTGTCAGAAAAGCATTGGCCTCCTGAATGCCCCAGGCAATGTCTTCCCTGAAGGTTTTTATGCCCCTTTGCTTCTCTACAATTACACATCAAGATGTTAGGGAGCAGGAAGGAGGGAATGGACACAAAGATCATTAGCTTTAACAACTGCACTGAAAGTTAAAAACCGTGTGTGTGTTTTGGAGAAAGGCATCTTCTATCACAGTTCTATTCACAACGTGGTGCGCAGGCTGGCTGCTGGTCCCCAAATAATAAAATGTCTGCAGTGAAAAAAATAATAATAATATATAGTGTAAAAATGTCTCACCATCTTCTGCTGCATCGACCCTCAGCACTGGTTCCCATTTCCCCACTCGATGAGGAAAAGGCATTGGAAAACAGTCTGCGATGCTTTGGTGGTGCTTTGAGTAGAAAGGCACATCTGGGGACCTTCCGCGAACATGGCGTCACTTTGATCCTGTGCCACAAGGTCTGTTTCTCAAGCGAAACTGACCTGAAATGGTGATTGAACCAGAAGCCTTGACTATAAGGCTTGGTGGTGACTGTGAAGCACTTTGCTGTTTTGACCACCACCATGAGCCAGGCACCTGTTCCTCCTGTGCCTCCCACTTTCCACCCCCACCCAGGCTGGTTCTGTACAGCAGGCCTTGGCTAAGGGTTCTAGTCTGCCCTGGAGAAGTAAACAACGGGTCTTCTTTTAGGCAAATACACCAGGGCTATTTCTGGCCCATGTATCTGATATTGGCATATTATTTAACCTACCTGTGCCTCATTTTATTCATGTGAAATTGAGGATAATAATGGTCTCTATTGCACGTGGTTGTCGCGAGCATGTTGTTAGTTAGGTTCTTATCCAACTCGTAGTGACCCTCTGTACAACAGGCAAAACACTATTGTCAGTGCTTCTCTGCTGTTCATAGGGTTTTCAATGGCAGAAGGATTTTTGGGAGTGGGTTGCTGGGTCCGTCTCCCAAGCCTACAGCACCTCATTTTCCCACATGGTCTCCCATCCAAGTACTAACCAGGCCCGACCCTGCTTAGTTTCCGAGATCTGACGGGATCAGGTGCCACAGGGCTACAGCTGCAGGCTTGTTGTGAGCATATGCGAGCTAATGTGTACAGAGGGCTAAGAGCCTAACACCACATGGTAAGCGCTCCACGGGTGTCAGACCCCCGCCCTGCCATGACACAGAGAAAAGGCAACTGTCTACGTCCCAGGAGGAACTGAATCTTCTGGCACTCTGATCATGGACTCTCCAACCTCCGGAACAAATTTGTGAGAAACAAATTTTTTTTATTTAGGTCACCTGGTCTATGGTATTATTTTTGTTATAGCAGTCCAAATTAAGTCATGTGCTAAAATGCAAACCAAAACCAAAACGAGCAAAACCCCCAAACCTAAAGTTATTTTATAATGAGTCATTTTAATTTTTGTATCACTTTTTTCTGGATCAAAGCTTTTCTCCAATGCAAAACAGGATCCTTTCTTCTTTGCTCCATATGTTAACATGGGCATCATTTAAAAAAAGAAAAATCATAGCCGCAGGATAACGCTTCACACACATCTCATTGGAAATGTAGGTTACCAGGACTCTTTCCTAGAAATTTTCTTTCAGCAGACCTGAGTCGTTACTTAGAAATCTGTTCTTTTGAACACAAGTTCTCTGGGTCATTCCTAGCTCTGGGCAAGTTGAGGACACTCTCGGAGAAAAGCTATACAGGAAGAAGATTTAAATGCCTTTTATACGGCTGGCAAGATCTAGTGCATTACAGCGCATTTGTACTGCTGGCCATTACCGTCTAAGAACACACTGATCGAGTGCACAATTTGAAAAGCGAATGCTTTGGTGCATGACCGAACCCACAAGCACCCCACGCACATGTGACTGTGATCTTGGCTCCTTTGCAAATTTGCCAGGGAGTTTGAGAATTCTGCACTTTGTTCCTTCCCTGGCACCCCTCCCTCTTCTTGCTTCCGTTCCCAGCATTCCCTACTCCTGTCCCTGTTCAAATACCGCTGTGTGGAGTGTGGGCACCTTCAGGATCAGACTCCAGCCATGTTCTTCCTGACTCCAGTCTTGGTAGCAGTTGTCTGCATTTTGGTTGTGTGGATCTTTAAAAATGCAGAGAGAAGCCTGGAGAGAAAGAAGGAGGAGACTCCAGTTCGCACGTGCAGGGAGGAAGACTTAAAAGACAGCACTGACCTCCACCAAGTGGAAGAAGGTAAAGGCTGCAGCACCTGTGGCTTCACCACTGTGCGTTTTTGTGATAAGAATAAATCGAAGGCAGGGCTGACAGAGAGGAAGGGACCCAGGCCTATTTCATCATCCACCCCGAGTGTGCAAACAGATCAGTGGGTGTCAAAGACAGATCGTCTCTCAGGCAGTCAGCCCGGTCGCCTGCTGGCCCCTGCCGCCTGTACTCCTGCTCGGCCCAAAGCTGCTGAGGGGCAGAGGTTTCTCCTGGCTCCAGTTCTGTTTTGGCTCTTACGATTTCTCAGAAGGGCAGTGAGCCTGGGATTTTGATCAACAACTTTGAAGTTGAGAAAGTGGCCTCTCTCTAGGGGGTTGCTGCTTTTTTTCGTGCCAGGTCCTGTGGATCAGAGAAGAGGGTGTCCTCTGTCATCAACAAGGTGAAGGTAACAGGAAGAAACAGAGAGAAGCTCAGGGGGACCTGTTAGGAGGTGCTTAAGGGAGGCTTGGGGGCCTGATGGGGCAGCTGGGAAAGGACCGAGCTGACCTAGAGGATGAGCAGGACATGAAGAGTAAGGGCAGGGGCTTGTCAGGTAGGAGGGGCAGAGAGAGCTTATTGGAAGGCCTAGGAGAGATTCCAAGAGGTTGGGAGGGCCTGCTGCCCAGGGGAGGGGTAAGGGATGAGGTAGGGACACCAGGCGGTAGATTATGGCTGGTCGTAGAAGGAAATGGTAAAGGACATGGGCAGGGAGGGAGGGATTCTGGAGGAGCCTTGAGTGATCTGTGTTTGAGAAGCTCTATCTATCTGATCCGGGTGTTGTTGTTGTTGTTGTTATTAGGTACCGTCGAGTCGGTATCCAACTCATAGTGACCCTCTGTACAACAGGGGAAACACTATTATTGTCAGTGCTTCTCTGCTGTTCATAGGGTTTTCAATGGCAGATTGATTTTTTTGGGGAGGGGGTTGCCAGGTCCTTCTCCCAAGCCTACAGCTTCTGGTGTTCCCAGGAGGTCTCCCATCCAGGTACTAATCAGGCCCGACCCTGCTTAGCTTCCGAGATCTGACGGGATCAGATGCCACAGAGCTACTGCTGCAGGCGATCCCGGTGTAGGGGGCTGCATTCAATTTGGAAGAGGCTGTGTGATTCTCATTAAGCCTTACCCAACAGAGACCTCTTGGAAGTGTGTGTGTGTGTGTGTGTGTGTGTGTGTGTGTGTGTGTGTATGTGTTGTGTGTGTGTATGTGCTCGCGTGTGTGCATGCATGCATTGGGTTGTCCTGATTTCAACTGGCACTAGGATATCCCGCTGGCCCTTGATGCTGGGCACCAGCAGTAATGCTGAGTGCACCACACAGGAGTCTAGCCACATTGCCTCTTAGCAAGTTTACCCCTGACTCCCATACCCTGAAGGACATCCCACCCAAATGCCAATGGTACAGGTATTCCATGACTTATGATGGTGCTACATCCTGATAAGGGCTGGGATTTAGCTCAGTTGGTAGAGCGCTGTGCTGCAGTCTCTGAGGTCCCGAGTTCAATTCCCAGCACTGCAAAATGGGAGAAGGACGTGGCAACCCACTCCCAAGGCAATCCTGAAACAGTCAGCCATTGAAAACCCTATGAGGGTCGCTATGAGTCGGGTACTGACTCGACGACACCTAACAACAACAACAACATCCTGATAAACCCATGGCAAGGGGAAAATATCATCCTAACCAACCAAACACCATAGCTTAGCCAGCCTACCGTAAGCATGCTTAGAATGTTTACAAAAGCCCATAATAGGGTAAATCATCGAACACAAAGCCTATTGTATAAGGAACTGTTGAATATCTCATGCAATTTATTGAACATTATACTGAAAGTGGGGCTGGGGTTTAGCTCAGTTGGTCGAGTGCTGCATTGCAGTCTCTGAGGCCCTAGGTTCCATCCCCGGCACCTCCAAAATGGAGGAAGGATGTGGCAGCCCATTCCTGAAGCATTCAACCATTGAAAACCCTATGAGGGTCACTGTGAGTCGGACACTACTCGATGACATCTACCAACAATAACATACTGAAAATGGAAAACAGGTGGTTGTATGGATAAGCTTCTGCACCATTGTTGTTGTTGTTAGGTGCCATCGGGTCAGTGTCTGACTCATAGTGACCCTACATACAACAGGCGAAACAGTATTGTTAGTGCTTCTCTGCTATTCATAGCATTTTCAATGGCTGATTGTTTTTTGAGAGAGGGTTGCCGGGTCCTTCTCCCAAGCCTGCAGCACCTGGTGTTCCCAGGCGGTCTCCCATCCAAGTACTAACCAGGCCCTACCCTGCTTAGCTTCTGAGATCTGACAGGATCGGATGCCACAGTGGTACAGCTGTAGGCTCTGCATCATAGCAAAGTTCAAAAATTCTAAGTCAAGCCATCGTGAGTTGGGGGACACTTCCCTTAACAAAGAAACGTTTGTTCTTTGTTTTCTTATGGTGATGGAGATTGATCAAACTCAGGCCCTTAGAAGCTGGGCAAGTGCTCTACCACTGAGCTACATCCCCAGCCCTGGTCTGACTGTCCTAAGGGGCCTGATGATTTACTTAGGTAAGGACGGCCTGGATGGTAGTGGTGCTGGGAGAGCAGTGTACAGGTGAATCAGAGAGAAGTTGAAGAACAACAGACTTTGGTAACAAATTGGACATTGGGAGGAGGCAGGGGTGATTCAGAGACTGGGAGAGTCAGAATGGTGCTACCAGGACTAGGTGAGGAGAGGATCCCAGTCAGAGGGGAAGCCACTGAGTTGAGCGTGGACAACCTGACCTCAAACTGCTAGAGAAGTTTGTCACCACCAGCTCTGAGCCGACACGGCAGTCAGGTTCCTCACCTCTGAACCCTCCTGTTTTTGGTGAGCATCCCCTTTTCTCCCCACCCTGATGACACTAGGAGGACAGGGTGTGGCGTTGGGACAGCAGAAAGTTGGTCCGCTTCCTCCATTCTCCCTAGAGCATGGCTGAGTCCTCCAGTGCCAGGTCGTCTCCTTCCTTCTCTCTTCCTGTGTGCCTGGCAGTTGTCTTCATCTTCATGCCAGGGCTCCCAAGTTCGCATCTGGCCTCCAGACTCAGACGTTTATTTTCACACCTGACATCTCCACTCACAGGCATCTCCGATCCAACAGACTAATGGTTTCTGTGCCCACTTTCTGTCCTGTGACCCCCCCAATGGCTCTTCTAGTCTTTGTTATCTCGGGAGATGACTCCATCATCTACCCCAGCACTGAAACCAGAAACTGGAGAGGGATTCTTAGCCCACCTCCCACCCCCCACGTGGTAGCTAGTCTTATGATTTTTATTTCCAAAATGCTTCGGGGATCTGTGATTTTTTTCTGCTTCCCCGATGGTCCAAGCCAATGTCATCCCTCACCCAGGCTGTGGCAACACCTCTATACAGTCTTCCTTTTTCACTCTTGTCTCCCTCCAACATATCCAGCTAAAAGCATACGTGAGCCGGGCATGGTAGCACCAGCCTGTGATCCCAGCACTTAGGAAGCTGAGGCAGGAGGATCAAGATTTTGAGGCCAGCCTATGAGACCCTGTCCCAAAAAACCAAACCAAACCAAGCCCAACCCAAACAAAAGCACGTTAGGTTATGTCCCTCTTCTGCCTGCTCCGTGTGTGTGTGTGTGTGTGTGTGTGTGTGTGTGTGTGTGTGTTTCAGTGCTAAGGGTTGAACCCAAGACCTCACACATGCTAGGCCAATGCCGTTGGAAAGCACTGGAAAGCAGCCATTTTGAATTTTCAGTTATTTCTCCCCTTCCGAGGCCTCACATAGCATGTTAGTATTTGGGGGTAACCTCTTCTTTTTTTTTTTAAAGGTCTTCTCATTTACTGCTTTGCAGTCTGCCTTTTAGGTATTCTCCCCAATCTCTATTTCCTTCACAACCTCTTCCCCACCCTACAGAAGTAAAGGCTATTTTGTGCAAGAAAAAATAGAGCAAGAATGTCTAATATAGATACAACCATGATTTTCTTCTCTTTCTTCTGTTTCCCATCTTTTGCTCTCTAGATATTTTCTTCCGACTCATCTCCCAGTTCATTAATTATTCCTCTACTTTAACCCAATAGTAAATACATCCATTAACTTCTAAGTCTTTGTTTTTTCATGCCTAGAAGTTCTGTTTTTTCATATTTTCTATGTCACTTTTTTTTTATCCTTTCTTGTGCTCTACAGATTTATATAAGATTTTTTCTTCTTCTTTTTTCTCTCTCAACATAGTAATCATAGTTGTTTTATCTTCTGAGCCTGATAATTACAATATTTGGAGCTTTGGGACATTTGATTTTATTTGTGTGTGTGTGTGTGTGTGTGTGTGTGTGTGTGGTACTTTGAGGTTGAACCCAGGACCTAGTGCATGCTAAGCAAGAGCTCTATCACTGAGCTGCACCCCCAACCCCTTTTTTATTTTTTATTTTGAGACAGAGTCTCACTAAATTGCACAGGCTGCCTCTGGCCTCAAACTTGCTATTCTCCTGCCTCTGCCTCCTGAGTAGCTGGGATTACAGATGTGCACCCCAGTGCTCAGCCTCTTCTTAAAAATTGATTTTGCTAATTCTTGTTCAGGATGTTTTCTTTCTTTATGTGCTGGATTGTATTTGATGGGTTCCTGGTAGTTATGCCTAAAATTATTTGCTTATTAGCATTTGCTTTTGCTAGGCAAGTGGGGTGCTTTCAGAAAACAATGTCAAATTGGAAGCAGGATATACCAAAATGATATAAGCCCTTGTAGACTGACCTCCTTAGAATTCACACTTCCCATAGTATGTAGTCTTGGAGTCCCAGCTTATGTGAATCCCAGTCTTGGAGTCCCAGTCTCACACCGTGTGTAGGCGTGAGCTTTGGTTTTGGTTGCCCTAGATTCCTGAAGAGATAAAAATGGAAATTCAAATTTTGGGGGAATTTCTTATTGCTGTTGTGGTTTTTTATTTTATTTTATTTTATTTATGAATTTATTTATTTTGTTGTTGTTGTTGTTGTTGTTGTTTGCTTATGTATCCTTACAGACAATTTTGAGAACTTTATTTGCTTCTCCCAGTGGTCGCCCTAGGACCAAGAGAGGTGGTTGAATTTGCTACTCTCCTTGTTTTTCTTGGCAGATGCTGATGAATGGCAAGAGTCAGAGGAATGTGTTGAGCACATCCCATTCTCCCATACCCGGTATTCAGAGCAGGAAATGGTTAGGAGATCTCAGGAATTTTATGAGCTCCTCAACAAGAGGCGGTCGGTCAGGTTCATAAGTCCTGAGCAAGTCCCAATGGAAGTCATTGACAACGTCATCAAAGCAGCAGGTTTGTAAGCACACATATGGCCTTGGAGAGTGTGACCTCCCCTACTAGTGTGACAATATGGGAATGATATTGAAGTTCAAATGTAAAGCCTAGAGTGATGTATTTATCTCTAAAGTCCTCCCCAGGTGTTAAGTGGCTGCCACACACACAGTGATTTCTACTTTCTACATCTTCACCACTATAAAGTTTTTAGAAGCAGATGTGATGACAGTTTGGAACTTTGAAATTACTCAATCTTATGAGCTTTTATTTAAATGTAAGATTTCTGAACATCCTACTATACACTGGAAGGGAAACATCTTTATTTTTCCTTTACCTTAAAACACTACACACACACACACACACACACACACACACACACACACACACACACAAACACACTTATCTTTTTGACAAACTTTTTATATTATATGCCATGATGCTCTAGTACAGTATTCTAACAAACTAACAAAATTTGCCAGTGTTAATTTGCAAAGTAAACCAAAGCAAGATTTTTAGTGTAAATTAATATCTCCTCCAAGGGGAAAAATGAGGCCTGCAGCCAAGGGGGAAGAGCGATAAGAGAAAGCCTCATATTTGAGCCTCCTCTGATTGGAGTCTTCTTCCTATCTGAATCACATTTAGATTCAATTGTAGAAATTACTGTGTGTCCATTGTGAATTCATTGTGTAATTTAAAAGAAAGTAAAAATATCTCATTTTCATTAAGAATATGAACTTAATAGTAAATATATTCATTCAGTTCTAATTCTGTGTTTTCTGCCCTGGAAGTTCTATTTTTTCCATATTTTCTATGTCACCTTTTATTTTATTCTCTCTTGTGCTTTACGGATTTATGTAAGCTTATCCTTTTCTTTTTTTCTTTTTTCATAATAGTCACTAGATTGTCGAATCCTTTGTCTAACTATCATCAGTTATTAAATTTCCTCTAGGTCTATATACATGTACATGTGAAGTTAAGATAAATTTGGCATAATTAAGAATATTGTTGTTGTTAGGTGCCATCAAATCATTTACTACTCATAACGACCCTCATAGGATTTTCAATGGCTGATTGTTTCGGGAGTGGACTGATGCCTCCTTCTGTCATTTTTGTGGTGGTAGGGATCAAACCCGGGTTCTCAGAGGTTTCAGAGCATCACTCTACCAACTGAGCTAAACCCTAGCCCCTAGTTAGGAATATTAGAGAGAATATATATTTCTTATACTTTGAGATAGATGTCATATTGAACATGAAGGTGCGTCTGACTCATGCCATGGTATTTTCAGTCACATCATATGGTTATGAAAGCTGGACATTGAACAAGGAAGACAGGAAAATTGATGCTTTTGAATTATGGTGCTGGAGATGTCTATTGAATATCCCATGGATTGCCAAAAGAACCAACAGATCTGTCCTAGAAGAAGTGCAACCAGAGTGCTCCTTGGAAGCAAGAATGGCCAGACTGCGTCTTACATATTTTGGACATATAGTCAGGAGAAATCAGTGCCTGGAGAAAGAAACCATGTTTGGGAAAGTGTCAGGTCAATGAAAAAAAGGAAAACCCTCCACCAGATAGATTGACACAGTGTCTGCAACAATGGGCTTAAATATAAATAAGATTGTGTACCTGGCACAGAATCGAGAAGTATTTCCATCCGCTGTACATAGGGTTGCTATGAGTCAGACTTGATTTGATGGCACCTAATAACAAAAACAACACATTTTGAGATTGGGAGAAGGGTGTGGCAATCCACTCCTGATTCAATCCCAAAACAATCAGCCATTGAACACCCTATAAGGGTTGCTATGAGTTAGACACAACTCCTCAGCACCTAACAACAACAACATACTTTGAGATATAAATATTTAGTAAGTAAAGTGAGTATAAAGTTAACTGGAATCACACTGTATAAAAATTTAGGCCTCCTGCTTTGCCTTGTGTTTCATCACTAATCGTGACTGCTAGTGTGAGGAGTGGTGTGTGATAGACCAGAACCCCACCAAGACCCCATAGTCCTCACTCCCCCAACAGGTAGAACTTATTCCATTAAATTACTCACTTGAAAGAAGGAAATCTCTGCTTCTGAAACATCAGAATTATAGGTCACTGTGGTCCATCCTTGGGAAAAAGTGGACCATCTCTAGGACCACTGGGTTACACCCAGGTCAGAAGCTGGCCCCCAATCCTTCACTGGAATCGCAAGGGATCTAAGCTCCTTGGACAAGGGTAGTGCCCTGTAAATCTTTGTCCTGGGACTCTAGAACTGATCCAGGTGTGGGCCAAAGTTTCCCAAAGCCCCTGGGAGCATAAAGACACACTGTTGTGTGCATCAAAGACTCAGGACCAGGAATTCCCCAACTCTTATGTGTCCGCCACTAGATCACAACTACAGTGCCACACTCAGGGCTTTGGTGGAGGTACTAAATAATTTAGAGTTTGGTTATCATCTTAGGAGTGCTTTTACAATTATTTTACTGTTGACATTTTCCCATTTCCGATAAGCTTCGTGACTTTATAGTTTTTCAAAAATATCAAAACAAGTGGTCTTTTGGAGAATTGGAAGGGTCAGAACTTCCTTCTGAGTTTCCTTAGTGGTCATGGTCCAGTGACTTAGGAATGGATCCTCCATGAATTGAGCAACAGAGATGAGTTCCCATGGTTCTAGGACCCTGGCCTTGATCTCAGTTGGTGAAGAGGAACCTAACATGAAGCTGGAGTGAATTGGCAGCAGGGTGCCAGAGCCCACTGCCGAGGACTCTGTCTTCCAGGCCATCTAGCTTCATTTTCAGCAAGGATGAAGCATTATGTTGTTTCTTCTTCTTCTCTTTCCTTTCTTTCATCCTTCCTTCCTTCTTTCCTTCCTTCTCCATCTCCTCCTCCTTTTTCTCTCTCTCTCTCTCTCTCTTTTTTTTTTTTTTTTTTTTTTTTTTTTTTTTTTTTTTTTTTTTTTTTTTTGGTTTTGACAGGCATTTGCCACCACATGCAGTCTCCAACTTCCCTGAAGTTTCTATTTCTGGTTTTAATTTAATGGTAATAGGAACAGCCCCAAGTGGGGCCCACACAGAGCCCTGGACCTTTGTGGTTGTGAAGGACCCAGATATGAAGCATAAGATCCGGGAGATCATTGAGGAAGAAGAAGAAATAAACTACATGAAAAGAATGGGACATCGATGGGTTACAGACGTGAAGAAACTGAGGTACAAAGTTTGATAGAATTAGGGATGTTTGGTTTGCCTTCTTAAAATGAAATGACTATCACTTCAGTTTCTTCATTGTATGGGTTTTTAAAAGAATTTTGATCACATGTGTTAATTCCATATATTAATATGGTTCAGTGTAATATTTCAACACATGGATACAATGTGTACTGATCAAATCCCACCCTGGCTTTTTTATTTATTGGTTTTAAGTGTTAAAAAGTCCAATTCTGTCTCTGGAAAGAATTATGGAAATTAAGTCAGCCTTTATCCTTGTGTAGCCTCTGACCCAAATAATTGCTTCTTAAATAAACTTCGAGGAATGACTTCACTTTCCACCCATCTGGAACATAAGATTGTGAAATACTCTTCAAGATCTTGAGTGAAGCAAATTGCATGCTGCTAAAGTCATCAGATCTTCCAAATGATGTTACTAAGCAGGCTTTAGTTTAACACCAGGTTTAGTACAAGTATAATTAGGCATTCGTAATTGTTGTTAGGTGCCATTGGGTCCTATCTGACTCATAGCAACTCCCATAGGGTTTTCAATGGCTGATTATTTCAGGATTGTTTTGGGAGTGGGATACCTTGTCCTTCTCCCATTTTTGTGGTGCTGGGGATTGAACCTAGGGCCTCAGAGACTACAGAGCGGCACTCTACCAACTGAGCTAAATTCTACCTCCTTAGTAACTGTTGGCTCCCTTATTTCCAAGAAAGAAGTGGGATGGAATTGTGTAACCAGGGGATGGTGGGTGGTGGTGTCATCTCTCAGTTCTTAGAAGGCCCTCTTAGGAAGCCAGCTGGAGTCCTTGGCTCTCCCACTGTCGAGAGAACTAATGCCTCTGTCTCTCAGCTCTTCTTCACAGCCAGTTCTAACACCTGCAGCCCAACACTCCACAGTGACACAAGACTGTGAAAAGATGATGGGATCACAACCTTGGGGCATGGTAGGACTTCTTGCCTAAGAGCTAGAGCTGGGGTGGAGGAGTGAGAGGCCTCACAGCCCTGCTCCTAATTCATTTATTGTCCCCAGAGGACAATTTTTTCCCAACTATCAGAACTGATGTCTTATGGAGTTGTAACTTATTAATGTACTCAGGGGCAAGTGTGGGATAGTAATAATGAAAATATAAATCTTATTGTATATTCATGGGAAGAAATGGGGTAGGTAAAATCCAAGCAGACTGCCATACTTAAAGAGATGGTGGACTCTAAGTGTGCTCAGTACCTTCAAAATGCTATCAGCCCTATTGCTTCCCCATCTGAAGCAGAATGAATCACACTCTCATCTCTACCCAAAGTACCTCACATACACCTTCCACACATCTAAAATAGCCATCATCTCATAGCATTTTAACTATTGGCTTGCTTTTCATCTTTATAGGCCAGTTTTTAGAAATCCATGTTGCACACCAAGATCTCCTTCTTTGAAGATACAATTAAGTTATGGGCTTTCCTGACCAACAACATGTATGCAGCACGCACACACACACACACACACACACACACACACACACACACACACACAGAACTCACGGTGTTCAAGGAGCTCAGGTTTAATCAGTCTCACATTATACCACCCAGCACCATGCTGGTACATAGTTTTGTTGTTGTTAGGTGCCATCAAGTATCCAACTCATAGTGACCCTCATAGGGTTTTCAATGGCTGACTGTTTCGGGATTGTCTTGGGAGTGGATTGCCAGGCCCTTCTCCCATTTTTGCGGTGCTGGGAATTGAACTCAGGACCTCAGAGACTGCAGTGCAGCGCTCTACCAACTGAGCTAAATCCCAGCCCTGGTATATAGTAGGTAACTGAATAAATATTTGTTCAGTTGAATAGCAGATGAACATATACCTTGTCATGCTGTTTCAGGCTCCTCTGAAACTCATAGCTGTTAAGAATTCTCAATATGCAGTGTGGCTCCAACTTATCTTTCAAACTTCATCTCCTCTGGTTTGCTGGCACAAATCTACCCTACTCCAAAAGCACCAACTATCCTTTGTGAACAGTCCTTGTTCAGTACTGTCTTTTTGTTTGCTCTAAAGTGATGTCATAATGAATTCATATACAACTGAATAAACCAAAACTAAACCAAAAAAACTGGATGCCAATGTGTGCTTAGGCACAGTATGTACAAAAAATTTTAAATGACCAGCCTGCCTTAGAATAAAGCTAAACCGTTTAATCTTCACCTTAATCTTTTAAATTGTATAATATTTACCCTCTCTATGTTGTTGTTGTTAGGTGCCATCAGGTCAAGTCCAACTCACAGAGACCCTATGTACAGCAGATCAAAACACTCCCTGATTTTATGCCAGGCACATGATCTTATTTATGTGTAAGCCCATTGTTGGAGACACTGTGGCAGTCCATCTGGTGGAGGGTTTCCTTTTTTTCATTGACCTGCCACTCCCCCAAACATGATGTCTTTCTCTAGGGATTGGTCTCTCCTGACTACATGTCCGAAATATGTAAGACACAGTCTGGCCGTTCTTGCTTCCAAGGAACATTTTGGTTGCACTTCTTCATGTGTTTCATATGCGTTTTAAATTACCTTTAATAATATAAAAGTCAGAATTTTAAATAATGAAAATATCAATACAGAATATAAGTTTAGCTTGTAGAACCCAGTGTGGGGAGTGCACACAGGGCCTTCACCCGGCCTGGGGCAGCAGAGTTGGAGAGCACCATAGAGAGCCACCTCTGGTCTGATCAGGGCATGAAGGGACTGGTCAGAGCTAGAAATCTAGTGAACCGGATTAAAAGGGAAACTGGATTAAATGTGAGCCTTCTATACTGACATTTTCTTGATTTAAAACTGGATTAGACTGGATTAAAAGTGGTCCTTCTATATTGACATTTTCATGATTTAAAAGCCTGTTGGAGCTGGGTACGCACACCTATAATCCCAGCAACTAGGGAGGCTGAGGCAGGAGGATCATGAGTTCAAGGCCAGAGGCAGCCTGAACAATTTAGCAAGACCGTGTCTAAAAATTCAATAAAAATTCACTGGGATGCAGCCCAATGTCAGAGAACTTACAAAGTACATGCAAAGCCCTGGGTTCAACTCCCAAGTACTGAAAAAAAGGGAAGAAAAAGTCTGATGGTCATATTCGTCAAGGCCACTTTATTTTACCTCATTTCACTCTCACGATAACCATGTGAGGTGAGGGCACAGGGGTACATTTATGCAGGAGAAAATTAAGCTGTGAGACATTAAGTAGCTTGTGTAACCTGGCCACGCTAATCTGGCTCCAGAGTTGATCTTCAAAACCATTAACATTCTCAGTCTCCACAAGGAGAAAAGAATCAATAACAGACAAATGAGATGAAACTGGTTGAACTATGATAAGTGTGACTTACAGATGTTAATTGTGTAAGAACCACAGAAAATACATCAGTTTAGTGTGTTTTAAACTAGTGAAGTACAGCTCTGCTAAAGAGGAAATAAATAGTAAACATCTCTTGCTAATTAATGACATTAAATATCCTAAGGAAAAATGAGATATTGTGTTATATGATGACATTAGATTATGTCTCTCCTTTGGATGTCTATACTAGAATGAAACTTCTGCCAAAATGTATGAGGCAGGGTAATGGAATCAAAAAAGATAGGCTGTGAGCTAGAAAACAAACCATTTCAACTCAACATTTGTACTTGACATGAATGATTTCTCACTCCCACAAAAGCCCTCTTCCTTTTCTCCCCTACTAGACTAACAGAATTTCCACATGCCTACCTGTAACTTTGGTTAAACCTCTGTATCACTAAGCTTGCTTCCCGCCCTGGCTCCACCAGCTCTGGTCCCCACCCCGACCCCCAAGGTTCTCCTGTGCCTACCCCTTCCTTGCCCATCCCCCTGCCTGGGTGCCAGGGTCCAGCCGGGTGAAGGGGAGCCGAGGATGAAGGAGATGACGAGGCCAAGACTGATGGTCTTGAGCTCCACTTGATTCTCTATACTCATGCGTATATAGTAACTCAAGGAGATACTAAAAATAGCTCACAAAGGTAATTGCAGTGCAATGGACTTTGTAATAGTCATAATGTTTACAATCAACTTAGTTAGCATTCCAGTAACAGATTAACACTAAATATACAATCAAGGAACAAAGTTCAGATCTATACTCATGTTAATATAGTAACTAAAGAGACAATCAAGGAACAAAGTTCAACAGAGCCTCTGATGTGCTGTTTCCTCATTCCACAGGTAGCAGAGCTTCCTGCTATGGTCACGTCTGTCATGTAGCCATTTATGCAGGCATTGCCTTTTAACTCAAGTTGGGCCTATGGCTCCCGACACCTGGGCCATCCTTAAGGTCTCGTGTCTAACCTTCCTCCCTCTGGGATGACTTTGTGGTTGGTACTTCAAAATACCACCCTTGGGGCAATCACTGTCACCCACGCCACCCACCTGCTTTTGAGACAGATCTAACCACGAGATGCTTCTGCTCAGCAGCTTGTGTCGATGCTCTCTCACCTGTCAAGTGGAGGCCAGGATCCCAAAAAAGCTGCATGCAACCAACTCGCCCACCTCATGTCTTGGCCTGCACCCCATCCTCCAGCCTCCCCTCCCTCTGGAAATCCCATGGCTTCCCATGTATTTTCCTTCCTACTCTATCTTCGTTAATTGTTATCTATCTGCCCTACTCTGCCCGGCTGGACCCCGGCACCCAGGCAGGGGGATGGGCAAGGAAGGGGTAGGCACAGGAGAACCCTGGGGGTTGGGGTGGGGACCAGAGCTGGTGGAGCCAGGGCGGGAAGCAAGCTTAGTGATACAGAGGTTTAACCAAAGTTACAGGTAGACATGTGGAAATTCTGTTAGTCTAGTAGGGGAGAAAAGGAAGAGGGCTTTTGTGGGAGTGAGAAATCATTCATGTCAAGTACAAATGTTGAGTTGAAATGTTTGTTTTCTAGCTCACAGCCTATCTTTTTAGCTCAGTGGGTAGAGCACTGCGCTGCAGTCTCTGAGGTCTCGAGTTCAATTCCCAGCACCGCAAAAATGGGAGAAGGACCTCACAATCCACTTCCAAGGCAATCCCGAAACAGTCAGCCATTGAAAACCCTATGAGGGTCACTATGAGTCGGATACCGACTCAATAGCACCTAACAACAGTGTTGGGAACTCTGCCTTCACTCATCTCTTTCCTTGTTCTGGGAAGTCTCCCCCAAGTCCCCTTCTCTTCCTGGTCTTCAGTACCCAGGTTAAGACCAATCTTCTTATTTTAAATTAACATTTCAGTTTTTGGAGGGCTGCAAATACACGTGGTTTCTATTTCCTTAGTAGTACTTATCAGTTTTGTAGACTGCAGCCATACCACTGTGCCATCCAATCCCATCAGATCTCAGAAGCTAAACAGGGTCGGCCCTGGTTAGTACTTGGATGGAAGACCAGCAGGGAACACTAGATACTGTAGGCTTGGGAGAAGGACCCAGCAACCCACAACCAAAAATCAATCTGCCAATGAAAACTATCTCTATGAATAGCAGAGATGCATTGACAATAGTGTTTTGCCTATTGTACATAGGGTTGCTATGAGTCAGATACGGACTCAACAGCACTTAACAACAACAACATCAGCATTGGCTTAGCAATCTTTAGGTTACAGGATCTATCTTTGTATCTTTCAGTATTTCATATGCTTTGTCCTACTGGGCACTTACTAATGCGTGTTTATTGAATTCAATGACATTGGACAGAAAAAGATGAATAAGACAAAAAACAAAATTCTACTCTTTCAATTTAAGTATAAAAGAGAAGTAAATAGCCGGGCTTGGTGGTGCACGCCTGTAATCCCAGCAGCTCAGGAGGCGGAGGCAGGAGGATCACAAATTGCTAGACCAGAGGCAGTCTGCATAAGTTTGTGACACTCTGTCTCAAAAAGTAAAAAAAAAAAAAAAAAAAAAAATGGGCTGAAGGTGCAGCTCAGTGGTCCAGCACTTGGAGAGCATGCAAGCGGGACACCCTGGGTTCAACCCCCAGTACCACACACACACACACAAAAAGTAAATGTGTTTTCATTTTTTATCATAAAGAAGATAAAGTACTTACAAAAGATAACAAAAATTAAGAGCAAATATTCTCCTGAATTGTCCCCCCACCAGAACCAATTGGATCAAAGAATACTTGGACACTGCACCTGTTTTGATTCTCATTTTCAAACAAGTACATGGCTTTACCACAGATGGCAAGAAAAAGGTCCACTACTACAATGAGATCAGCGTTTCCATCGCCTGTGGCTTCCTGCTGGCTGCGCTGCAGGTAAGCTGCTTCCCAAAGGCCCAAGGGAGACTTGGGGTCCGAAGGGTAGCCTTATCAGAAAATTCCAGCTGGGTTTCCAATTCACGGCTCTTTGGAAATTGTTTACCTGAAGTCGAATGCCCAAGTAAGGGAACTCTGATGTGAGAACCGGCCCTGGAGACCTGGCACGTTGAACGTGATCGTTCAGCAAGTTGGAATTCTTCCTGGAAATTCACCTGTAATATCATTTTGGATCAGAACAACTGTTGTTGTATTTGCTTTCTTCTGGAACATGTAGCTTAAGGGGTTTGGCAGACGCACGAAGGTCTGCAGAGCCTGAAAGTCACAGAGACTAACTCCGAGGTGCGTTGTTGTTGTGAAGTGTCCTCCAGTCGAGTCCGGCTCTTAGCAATCTTATGGACGACAGGCTGAAATACTCCCCAATGCTGTGCTGTGCCTGGCACTATGTCAGTGCTTTGCCACTGTTCATAGGGTTTTCAGTGGTGGATTATTTGGGGATTTCTTGGGGAGTGGATTGCCCAGTCCTTCTCCCATCCTAGGTATGTAGGCTGCTGTGATCCAAACTGATGGTGGGACTGAAAAGGTCTAAGGAGGGCTCCCTAGACCTCCGAGGACTCCCTAGACCTCCTTACGTGAGAGGTTGTGTTTACATGGTATTACATTAGAAGATGGCCATATGCTCACAAAAATTTCCATCTACACAGGAGCTTGTTGTTGTTGCTAGGCGCCCTCGAGTCAGTATCCCATTCGTAGCGACGCTAGGTACAGCAGGTGAAACACTATTGCCAGTGCTTCTCTCCTATTCATAGGATTTTCAATGGCAGATTGATTTTTGGGAGTGGGTTGTCAGGTCCTTCTTCCAAGCCTACAGCACCTGGTGTTCCCAGGTGGTCTCCTATCCAAATACTAACCAGGCCCAACCCTGCTTAGCTTCAGAGATCTGACAGGATGGGAGACCACAGTGCTAGGGCTGCAGGCACACAGGAGCTAGAGCAATGCTAATGAGAAATGGAGCAGAATTGAACTATGCCTTTCAGGCCACACGTTTCTGGAAGGCATTGGGGTTAGTTGACACATGAACTGGAGTGCAAGTAAGAAATAGAGATGGCAAACACATAAGAAAAACCTACTAGATTCTCAGAGTGAATAATTCTACTTTCAATGGACATCCCCACACACACACCAAAGGGGGGGGAAAAAGAGCTTCTTTACTTTCTCAAAGAAAAATTTGGATGCTAGTAACACGGTACACCATGTAGTCACTGCTGCATAAAAGAGAAACGTGCCTTTAGACTACTTGAAAAACTGTCCAGAAAGACTTGGTACTTGCTTTTCTTCCTGGTTCTGTGGGCAGATTAATAAAGGAGTCCTCACGAGGCGCCAGACCGCAGTGCACCTGGGGCTCTGGCAAAAGCTTGGGATCTATGAGCCGCCTTCACACCCGCATTGCCCTGCGCCTCTGCCAAGGGTTGCTGGTGACGGTACTGTTGAGTTTGCTGCCCTCTAGCTTCCCATCGGGCGTAATTCTGAGGGTAGGACAAGACTGAGAAAAAGAGAGAAAAATGTTCCTGTCTCCAGGCGGACAGCAGAGCCTGGACAAATGAGCTCGCTGTGCGTGAGGCATAGAGGCATCTCCAGGTGGCTGGAAAAGCTTGCGTGGCGCTAGGGGAAGTGTCTGGATGCTGCCGATTGTTTCCACTTAGATGATTATTATTTGGAGGCTTAGGGAAAGGTGGATGGGGTGTTTCCTCTGCTGGCACTTCCCCCTTGGCCACTGGGTCCTCATCTGTCGTTGGGCATAAATATTTTCAGAAGGTTGATTCACTACTTCCGTTGCTGGTTCTATAGTCATAGGAACTCTACATGCCTGTTGTTTAGAATAAGATATGTAAACCAGGCAATCTACAGTTTTAAGGTAATGAATATATCTTAAGATATATGTAACAATTTTAAAGTGACATGAAAATCTGTGGGGTTTTTTTAAGAAATCATTTGTTTTTGTTTGTTTTTGTGGTACTACAAGATTAAACCCAGGGCGCTTCCACCACTGAGCTGCGCTCTGTAGCCCTCTTTTTATTTTTTATTCTGAGACAGGATCCTGCTAAACCAGGCAGGCTGCCTCTGGCCTAGAACTTGCAATCCTCCTGCCTCTGCCTCCCAAGCTGCTGGGGCTGGGATTGCAGGTGTGCGCCACTGTGCCTGGCTCTTTTTTTTTTTTTTTTTTTTTGACAAGGTCTTACTGTATAGCCGAAGCAGGCCTCAAACTCTCAATCCTCCTGTCCCAGACTCCTAAATACTAGCATTACAGGTGTGTACCACCACGCCCTGCCTGATATCTGTGAGTTTTATTAGTGACAGAAATCATAAATAGTAATACTAGGATTTGTTGTCTATGTTTGTAATTGACAAAACTGCTAAATTTTAGATAGAGGTTAGTGAATATAAAGATGAATTTTCTTCTCCAGGTTCAAAGATCTGCTGAATTCAATCCTTGGCCCTGTATGGGTCTGAGGATTCTAGGTTTTAAAACAACAAACAAACAAACAACCCTCTTTACCTATGATAAGACCAAAGTACTCAGATCAAGAGAAATTGAAAGGTAAAATCCTAATAGAAATCAGCTTTACATTAACAAAAGGAATTGTTTAACATGCTCTTTGTATTCATAGATTTCTACTGTCAAAGATACACAAAATTCAGTATGGAGTAAAAGCTATGCCTTGAAAGATGGCCAAAGTGAAATATTTTCTCCATCCACTTCAAATTCAATACTATATTAAGATATGATGAAGAGAAATGCCATAATAAGGTAGCGACAATCTAAGGTTATGATGAAGGAACTCAATAGATTTTCCAATACATGTGTTTTTGAGAACAGTCCCCCAGGCATGATAAAGCCTTTATGAATCAAGGTGTGTAATGCTATGTGTATGAGATTTTTCAGGAGGGACCATATGAAGTTACTCTTGACCTTTACTCATACGTGGGTTTGAGAGCTAATATTATAGATATTGATAACACACCATAAACACGTGACAGGAATTCAGGGAAGAATATTTAGCAGGAAAATTGTAAGAGAATTAAGGCCAGAGCACTGCTTTGGCAGGCTACTGTTATCTTTGTGGTCCTGTACAGGATACAGGGTAATCCCTTAGCTAGAAGGAACTCCTGGTTCTTTTTGTCATTCCGTTGGTCCAGTTGGATTCCTCAAATTTCTTTCCCTAAAATAACCATTCCTATTGCTCAAACAGGGGCTGGGATTTAGCTCAGTTGGTAGAGCGCCGCTCTGCAGTCTCTGAGGTCCTGAGTTCGATTCCCAGCACTGCAAAAAATGGGAGAAGGACATGGCAACCCACTCCCAGGGCAATCCTGAAACAATCTGCCATTGAAAACCCTATGAGGGTCGCTATGAGTCGGATACTACTTGATGGCACCTAACAACAACAACATTGCTCAAACATCTTTGAAAAATGAGACTAGACTTTTTCTTCTTCCAGATGATTTCCACTGCTTGGTTAAGAGAAGGCTGCAGGGTGGGGAGTAGGGAGGTGGAGGAGGACATTTGTGATACTTGTTACCCGAGCTGACAGTGTCTTTGCTGTCCAACTTCAGGGAAGTGATGGAGGAGCAGGTATAGGGGGGTGAGAGTGTCTCTGGCTGGAAGCGGAGCTGTGATTTTGCATCTGCCTTTAAAATGCACTCCTTTCTCTGTTTTAGAATGCAGGGCTGGTGACAGTCACTACCACTCCTCTCAACTGTGGCCCTCGTCTGAGGTTGCTCCTGGGCCGCCCCCCGCATGAAAAGCTACTGGTGCTGCTTCCTGTGGGGTACCCCAGCCAAGGGGCCACGGTGCCTGACCTCAGGCGGAAAGCTCTGGAGCAAATCATGGTGACTGTGTAGACAGGAAGCCGTCTGGGACATGTTCAGGTGACACCCGCTCCTCTCAAGTCTTCTGGCTGCTCTTGCTCTTAGACACGCTCGTCCACGGAGGCCACACTATGTGTCAAGCCATCCTGCCATTCTCTCCAGCGCTTTGCGTTCCCTGCGTCCTGTTTTTGATGAACTGTGTGATGAAGGGAACAGAAGGGGCAAGAGGTCAGCGGGCATGTGTATTCCAGTTTCCTATCCACTTTTTAAAGGCGTTAATGTTTTACTAAGAATATTCCCCAGTCTGTACATTTTAAAAACTCTTCTAGAAAATCACTGGTGATTCTTTTCTTTCACTTTTTGAAAACTTGCTGGGCACCATGGAGCATGCTTGTAATCCAAGTAGCTCAGGGGGCTGAGGCAGAAGGACCATGAGTTTGAGGCCAGAGGCAGGGGCGTAATTTAGCAAGACCCTGTCTTAAAATAAAAAAGAGCGCTGGGCACGGTGGCGCACGCCTGTAATCCCAGCAGCTGGGGAGGTGGAGGCAGGAGGATCGCAAGTTGGAGACCAGAGGCAGTCTTGCAACTTAGCGAGACCCTGTCTCAAAAAGTAAAAAAAAAGGGCTGGGGGTGCAGCTCAGTGGTCCAACACTTGCAGAGCATGCAAGCACGAGGCCCTGGGTTCAACCCCCAGTACCGCAAAAATAATACATACATACATAAGACAAATTTAAAAAGCAGCAAGTAGGGGGACTAGGGGTCCAGTTCAGTGGTAGAGCACTTGCCTACCATGCATGAGGCCCTGGGTTCAACACTCTAGTATTGGAAGGAAAAAAAAAAACTCATATAGAGAGTTATCAGGAAATTTAATTCAGCTATGTGATGATTTTTGAAGTGAAATTTAGACTCAAATGGCTTTCTACCCTCTGATTTCTGGTGGCTTTGAGACAAAGGATATGCTTTTGAGATGCACTCCTATTGAACTTCATGGATGTCCTGCCAGTTTTGAGCAAATAACTGTTAAAGTATCTACAATGTAGCTCTCACAGAACAGATAGGGCATGGCTGTGTGGCGTGGGTCTGGCTGGCAGTGACCTGGGCAGGTAAAGGAGGAGCTGCAAGGTCCAGTAGTGTACTGGAGCTGCCTCGTACAAACACGTGGAAGCTGATGGTTAAATATTCTGGAATTAGCCAGCCAGGGATTAAACCATTTGAAGCTTGAAATCACCCATCAGGGGATGTTTACACCATATTGTTGTTGCTGTTAGGTGCCATTGAGTTGGTATCCGACTCATAGCGACCAGACATACATCAGGTGAAACGCTATTGTCAGTGCTTCTCTGCTATTCATAGGGGTTTCAATGGCAGATTGTTTTTTGGGAGTGGGTTGCCAGGTCCTTCTCCCAAGTTTACAGCACCTGGTTTTCCCAGATGGTCTCCCATCCAAATACTAACCAGGCCCGGCCCTGCTTAGCTTATGAGATCTGATGAGATCTGGTGCCACAGGGCTACGGCTGCAGGCTGGTTTACACTGTAGCAGTTGTCAAACACTAAAAGCCAACGGTTGCTTTCTTTTACTTAAAGACAACTGTTTACCACACACAGCACTTCCTTCCTAGTACTACTCACAAAGCACACATATTCCTTTCTTCCAGGTGACAGGAAAGCTGTTTGGGATTGCTGGGTCACAGGTGCCCCATTGGAGATGCCACCTGTGACCCAGCGTTTCACCTGTCCCTACCTGTCTGCCCTCCCAGGGCCTTTATATACACAAGCTCATTTTTAAAGCTGAGGCAATTCTATATCTACCAACTCTACCGAGCTCTGTATCTCTTCCTACAGTCCCCTTTCCCCACCTCCTCCTCCTCCTCCTCCTCCTCCTCCTCCTCCTCTTCTTTTTAACTTAGTTCCCTTGAAGAAAAGCCCTCTTGCCACTTTCCATTCCATTTATAAGTCACACAATGCAAGAAAAGCCCTCTGTGTCATTGATAATAGTGAGAGTTGGTGACAACCCTGTGTCAGGAAAAAAGAAAGGCCTTTCTTTGCTCTAAAAAAAAACTAGACATTACAAGGACCAGCACCTTCATCTCTAAAGTCCTTTAAAATACCCAGAAGTCGCTTTGAGCATCTCCAAAATCTTCCATCCATATCTTCCGTTTTCTCTAAACATGCTTTTCCTTAAGTCCACACATTTTAACAAATACTAACATTCTTACTTAGGTTGATTTCCATTCTTTAAAACAAGGATTAGTATTTTGATAAATATTTGTCTCCTATACTGTATTGAGATGCTGGGATTTAGCTCAGTGGGTAGAGCGCTGCGCTGCAGTCTCTGAGGCCCTGAGTTCAATTCCCAGCACTGCAAAAATGGGAGAAGGGCCTGGCAATCCACTCCCAGGACAATCCCGAAACAGTCAGGCATTGAAAACCCTATGAGGGTCGCTATGAGTCGGATACCAACTCGACGGCACCTAACAACAACAACAACAACAACACTGTATTGAAATGAGCTTTGTTTTAACTGTGCTCTGGCTTGAGTAGACTTCTTGTTGTTGTTGTTAGGTGCCATTGAGTCGCGTCCGACTCATAGCAACCCTATGTACAGCAGATCAAAACACCTTCTGATTAGATTTATGTGGGTTCAAATGGGAACCTCACCACTGTAGGTCACATTGTTCTATAGGAAAAAGGCCCTCTGAGGTCCAGATATGATAATAATAAATATACTTGGGCATCACAGTGAAAGAAGGTGAAGTTATGTTTATGGGCCTTTCTTCTCTTTCTTGTGTCAAGAAACTGTCGGAGCCCAGGGAATTCTTTGATAGAGTTTCAGTCTGCCCTACTGAGGAGGGCTGAGGTCCTCTCTGCAGGATCCCACCCATCCTCAAAGGAAGGGAGGTGGTTGTGGGCTGGAGAAGGTTGTGGGCTGACCCCCAGGACGGTTGTTCAAGTTCAAAGCCTCTAGAGAGAGTCTGGGATACCACATGAATTAGGGGCCCTCGAGCAAAACCTCCCAGGAGTCTGGTCTTTAGATCGCCACACCCAGAAACATATCCTTGATTTTTCCTCAATGCTGAACAAAGGCAGAAAGGTATAGAGTGGGCAGGGCTGTGGCCAGCCTTCTGCTTGGGGGAAAGAATCCACAGTAATTCTGAACAGAGACAACAAAGCTCAGATGGACGCAGATTCAGATTTCTCCCCTGGTACCCTCGACTGCATGGCTGTGGAACCTGTAACCTCTCTGCGCCTCATTTTCTGATTCTGTGAAATGAAGATACACATGGTACTGACTTCAGGAGTGTTGTGGCCTTTCAATTCAATGACTCACACATAGCTTCCACGGTAAGGTAGATAACACCTGCTCAACCACTTTTGCTAGTCATGTCCATGATGGAAAGTGGCACTGGACTGTGGAGTCACACAGCCTGGGGTTATGTTCCTCCTCTGCAAGGCATCTCAGGGGAAAACTTCTTCTTCCAGTGGGGACCTTGAGCTAGTTCTCTAAGGCTCTTACCTGATGTGAAAAGTGAAGCTGGTTATATTTTCTGTCTTAGTCCATGCTAGCTGCTGTAACAAAATGCCATAGACCGCATGGCTTATAAACAACAGAAGTTTTTTCCTCACAGTTCTGAAACCCAGAAGTTGGAGATCAGGGGCCAGTAAGGGATGGTTCTGGTCTCTTAGGAGTTTCAGAAGGCTGCCTGCTGCCTTTACATTGTGTTCTCAAATGGGAGAAAATGGGTTAGATGGCTGTCTGGAGTTTCTTTTATAATGGCACCAGTCCCACTCATGAAGGCTCCACCCTGGTGACCTAATTAGTTCCCAAAGGCTCCACCTCCTAATTCCACCACCTGGAAGATTAGGATTTCAACAACTGAGTTTGGAGAGGACATGAATATTTGGTCCATTGCACACCTTCTAGGGTTTAAGTCCTTGCCGGGTGCAGAGTTTACGTTTACAGGCTGCAGGTATCCTTGCTGTGGTGGTGGTTGCTAACACGAGCATCATGGGAAGGCAGTCCTGCTTTGGGATCCAGGTGAGCAAAGGTAACAAGGATGGGCAACAGACTCTCTCCTCTTCACAGAAGCCTGAGCATAGCTCAGGGTAGCAGCTGCGGAGCCAGAGGGAGTTGGCGTTGGTCAGAGAGCCGCTCAGCAGACGTCCCCACTGAGAACCTGAGATGACGCGCTTTCTCTGTGTACTGACTATTGCCAGTTTGATGTGCAATTGCATTCCTTATTTGTGTTTGAAGTCATTTTTCAAACATTTATTTTAAAAGTCACTGTGGAAAGACCCAGCTTCACCTTAACCAAGTGGTGAGGGCTTAGCCCACCTTTGCTAGAAGGATAGCTGACATTAAGTGGCTTCTGTCAGGATGCATTAGGAAGTACTTGGTATCTTGTATGCAGTGTTGTTGTTGATGTTAGGTGTCGTTGAGTCGGTATCCGACTCATAGCAACCCAACATACAACAGGGGAAACACTATTGTCAGTGCTTCTCTGCTGTTCATAGGGTTTTCAATGGCGCACTGATTTTTGGGAGTGGGTTGCCAGGTCCTTCTCCCAAGCCTACAGCACCTGGTGTTCCCAGGCGGTCTCCCATCCAAGTACTAACCAGGCCCTACCCTGCTTAGCTTCTGAGATCTGACAGGATCGGATGCCACAGTGGTATGTCTGCAGGCTAGATTAAATATGTTGTTGTTGTTGTTGTTAGGTGCCGTGGAGTCGTGTCCAACTCATAGCGACCCTCATAGGGTTTTCAATGGTAGGTTGTTTTCGGGATTGCCTTGGGAGTGGGTTGCCAGGTCCTTCTCCCAATTTTTTGCAGTGCTGGGAATTGAACTTGGGACCTCAGAGACTGCAGAGTGGCCCTCTACCAACTGAGCTAAATCCCAGCCCCCAGATTAAATATAGAGGTGATAAAACAAATCCATGATATTGATACTTTCATGTGAAGTTTAGGAATAATCTTGTGAATTTTCCTTATTTAAGTGATTTAAATGTTTAAGGAGCTTATGATTTTGATTTAAAATGTGAAGTTGATATTAGGCTTGTGAGTCTAGTTGGAAGGTATTTAAAAATTGAGCTTATCTCTTTAACAATATTAGAATAAATTTACTATGCCTATAACTTTGTCTAGGGCTGGGATTTAACTCAGTTGGTAGAGCGCTGCTCTGCAATCTCTAAGGTCCCGAGTTCAATTCCCAGCACCGCAAAAATGGGAGAAGGACTTGGCAATCCACTCCCAAGGCAATCCCGAAACAGTCAGCCATTGTAAACCCTATAAGGGCCGCTATGAGTCAGATACTGACTCAACAGCACCTAACAACAACAACAACAGCATAACTTTGTCTGTTGCCATAGCACCCTAGTATCTGATCTTGCCCAATCTCAGAAGCTAAGCAGGGTCGGCCTGGTTAGTCCTTGAATGGAAGATCCTGGGAACACCAGGTACTGTAGGCTTGGGAGAAGGACCTGGCAACCCACTCCTGAAACAATGTGCCATTGAAAACCCTATGAATAGTGGAGAAGCACTGACAATAGTGTCGGGTATGGCACTGTATCACGGAGTGTTTTGTTCTGTTGTCCAGACCCGACTAAATGGCACCTAACAACAACATAACTTTACTGTAGTAGTTGGCAGAGATGTATATGGGAATGCTCAGCATGGTGGTGTACACCTGTAATTTCAGTTACTCAAGAGTCTGAGGCAGGGGTTCTGCTGGTTCAAATCCAGACTGGGCTACATACTGAGACCGTACCTCATAAACAAACAAATAAATACATAAACAAATAATAAGCATGTGAGAATGGTTTGGCTTATTGGTTGTAAACTTGCCATGTCAATTATTTAAAATGTCCCAGAACCCAGCCACGTCCTGCAGGTGGGCTGGGCAGGGGCAGCCACTCACAGCCTGGAGGAAGGAAAATACATCTCCTACTAGGGCTGGGATTTAGCTCAGTTGGTAGAGCACCACTCTGCAGTCTCTGAGGTTCCGGGTTCGATTCGAAGCACTGCAAAAATGGGAGACGGATGTGGCAATCCACTCCAAGGCAATCCTGAAACAGTCATTGAAAACTCTATAAAGGTCGGGATATGACTCAATATCACCTAATAACAACCACCACCAGGGCTGGGCAGAAGTCATAGCAACACACATGCTTTATCCAAACAGTACAGATGTGAACTGAAAAGGCATCAGAGGACATAATGGAGATTGAACTAAATCAAAAGCATTCAGAACGGCAGGACATCTTTCCATGGTTTGGATTTAAATATCCCAAGAGTTTGCCATCAGGGTCATCCAACTCTACTTCAAAACACATCAGATGCCAAGAAAAAAAATTATTTGAAATGCTAAAAGAAAAAAGTCAGATATGATATATTTTTTCAGGGAGGTTTCTTTTTTGTTGTTGTTTTGTGTGGTACTGGGGGTTGAACCCAGGGTCTCGCGCCTGCATGCTCTGCAAGTGCTGGAGCACTGAGCTGCGCCCTCAGCCTATTTTTTTACTTTTTGAGACAGGGTCTCGCTAAGTTATGCAGACTGCCTCTGGTCTCGAACTTGCGATCCTCCCGCCTCCTCCTCCGAGCCACTGGGATTACAGGCATGCGCCACTGAGCCCGGCACTTTTTTCAGGGAGTTTTAAATGCTTGAGAGATTTTAATAAACAAAGTTTACAAAGGAGACTGATGCTCTAAGATTTAGTTCATTCAACTTGAGTTAATGAAGCATTCATCAAAGTTTCTCTTCCCAAAAGACAATTGTTTTATTTAAATTTTCTAGATTCATAAAAAGAATAATAAAATATGCATATCAGGTCAGTTTTGATCTGCTTTGTGCTGATATGACAAAATACCACAGACTGGGTCATTTAGAAGGAAGTGAAGTTTCTTTGGCTCAAAGTTCTAGAGGCTGAGGGTCCACGTCCAATGGGGGCTTTCTTCCTGTGTCACAACATGACTGAAGGCATCACAGAGGTAAGAGGGCAAGAAATTGAATGCATAGCCTCAAACCTTTCCATAATTGACACTAATCCATTCATAAGCGGGGAGCCCCCATGATTCTAAACACTTCCCATTAAGCCCCACCTCCCAACACTGTTGCATTGAGGATTCTGTTTCCAACACATGCTTTTAGAGAGGAGACACCTTCAAGCCATACAAACATCAAAATGCTTTTGGCAGAAATTAACAAACAACAAAACTCCAACCATAGTGGCTTAAACAGATAGGGGATTATTTTTCCCTCATGATGAGTTTGGTGGTAGATACTTAAATGAAAATCCATCAGCTCAGTGAAATCAGGGCCAAAGTCTCAGTGGTTCTCTTGGCCTTTTTTCATAACCACAAGATGCTGCTATGGCTTTGCCCATCACAACCAACCACAGTGCTGGAAACATAATAGCCACTCAAAAAGTTTGGGGTAAATATCAAGTGTATGTAGAAATCTCCATCTATCTTATCTTTCTATGTTGTTGTTGTGTGCCATCGAGTCATGTCCAACTCATAGCGACCCTTATAGGGTTTTCAATGGCTGATTGATGACATGATATCATGTTTTTCCAGATTGCCTCGGGAGTGGATTGCCACATCCTTCTCCCATTTTTGTGGTGTTAGGAATCGAACCTGGGACCTCAGAGACTGCAGAGCAGCGGCTCTACCAACTGAGCTAAATCCCAGCTCATCTGTCCATCGAGTCATAAAATTTTAGAATGTAAGGCTTTAGAAGGATCTGGGAAGCTATGTTTAATGGGTGTTACAGGTGGTTCTGCTGAGCATAGGAGGATGCGAAACACAGTAAGGTGTTCCCCAGCAAGCGTACCAGGTCCCAGGATGGTTAGTACCTTCCATTTTCCAGGAAAGTCCCCTGGGAGCCTCTAGCCTTGACCTTGCCTCTAAACTCCAAACTCTTATACCTGAGTGCTTTCTATGCTCTTCCTGAGAGATGTCTTTTGGGCATCTCAACTTTCCCTGGTCAAAGAAGTACTTTTGAGTCCTCACCTCTTGCCTGCATCTTCAATTCACATTCCTTTGGGTAGAGCCTCAATCTAGGAAGCATCCTAAATTTCTATCATCCTCTCATTCCTCCCCATCCAAATCCATGAGCAAGACTTACTGACTGCCTCTGAGCACTATCCACAGGAAGGAAGCAGGGAGAAGCAGGTGAACGAGAAGCTCATGTGGCTGCCGCCATGACCAATGCCATCTTCTGCCCTGGCCCAGGAGTCTTGTGCCTCTGCCAGCACCTGTAATACTGAGTCAGGCTACCTGGTTCATTTGCAAGGCAGGTAAAGTCTCAGACCCTTCACAGTTCATTCCGTTTGATCTAGAAATGCTCCAGAAATGCTCCTGTTCTAGATAGTGTGGTAACTGGTTCCTTCACATCAGTCATGTTTTCTTCTCGGTTGTTACTTCCTCCAAGAAGCTTTGTTTGACTATTCAGTCTACAACACCCTTCTGTGTTCTAAGCTCTCTACCACGATAACAAATACCTGATTTCACTTATCTTTAATACAAGATATATTTTATTTTGGCTCATGGTTTTTGAGGCTGTAGTCTATGATCTGGAAGAGTCATTGTTTTTAGACCTCTGAGGGTGTGTGTTGGGGGATAGCACATGATTTCAAGAGTGTGTGATATAGCAAAGCCCTCACCTCATGGCTAGGAAGTAAAACAGAAAAAAGAAGGAGGGGCTGGGGTCCTGCCATCCCCTTCAAAGGCATGCACTCAGTGACCAGAAGACCTCCCTCTCGGCACCACTTCTTTTTTTTGAATCTGACAGACCTTTTTCATTATATTAGCTGAGCAAGCACTATTACTACAGGGCAAAGACATTTAACTCTGTACATATGATGCTAAATGAAGACTGAGAAGGAATGATATAATGACAAAATAAATAGCAAATAGTATATTAAGAATGAAAATTATGGGCTGGGGCACAGCTCAGTGGTCCAGCACTGGCAAAGCATGCAGGTGCAAGGCCCTGGGTTCAACCCCCAGTACCGCACAAACAAACAAACAAAAAAAGAATGAAAATTATGAAAAAGACTAAAGAACTCTCTGTGTCACTTGAAGTTTTACATGGACATGTTAAATTTCGTAGGGAAAAAAATCAATAGGGGCACAGATATAAGGTATGTACCAGATACCTACCCTAAATGCCTGAATTCTGCTGGACTTCAAAATGCCATTTTTCTTACTACCATAACTACTTCATCGAATAGCAGCCAGATCTTCCTAAAATTTGTAATATTACATCACGTATCTGCAAAACTCTCTCAAATGGCTCTCCATCTTGCATAGCAAAAACAAAAATCCTTCCTGTGGCCTACAAGGCCCCACATGATCGGTGCACACCATCCCTCTGGCCTCAATCCATCTCACGGATTTTTCTCCAAACTTAGTTCTTATCCTTTTACTTAGACATTTTACTCCAGCCCTACTGTTGTTTTGCCTGCAGTCGTAGCACTGTGGAGTCTGATCCCATCAGACCTCGGAAGCTAAGCAGGATCGGGCCTGATTAGTACTTGGATGGGAGACCGCCTGGGAACACCAGGTGCTATAGGCTTGGGAGATGGACCCGGCAACCCACTCCCAGAAAAATAGTCATTGAAAACCCTATGAATAGCAGAGAAGCACCACAATAGTGTTTTGTCTATTGTACACAGAGTCACTATGAGTCAGACACCGACTCGACGGCACCTAATAACAACTGACTTTTTAACTCCTCTTGCAATGGCCTTATGATATGTGGCTCCTATGCCGAGGCCTTTGGACTTAAACTGTTAACACTCCCTGAAATGCTCTTCTCCCAAATACCCACAGGACTTAGGACTTAGTCACTTAGTTCTTTCAGATCTTTGCTGAAATGCCACCTTTTTTTTTTTGTTGTTGTTTTATGAGATAAGGTCTCTCTGTGTAGTTCAGCCTGTCCTGGAACACTACACGTAGACCAGGCTGGCCTTGAACTCATGTTGATCCTCCTGCCTCAGCTTCTCTAGTGCTGGGATGACAGGTGTGTGCCACCATGCCCAGTTTAAATGCCACCTTCTCAAGGAGGCCTTCTATAACCACTTTCTAGACAATAACAGCCTCACAAACATTACCTAACACGCTTGCCCTGCTTTTTCTCCATGGCATTATTACGCTGACATATTTATGCATGCATTGTCGGCCTCCTCTGGCTAGAACATGATCTCTTCAAGGGCAGGGGATATTTTTGTCTACTACTAAATCCCTCTAAGAAAAAACAGTGTCTGGTACAGAGTAGGCACTTAAATGTTTCATTGTGTTTTTTGTCAGGATTTGCCAAATTTTCCTTGTAGTGCCTATCTGGGAAAAACCTAAACAACCAGACCGCTATATCTTAGGCGCCACTTCTTAAAGTTTCCACCACCTCCTAGTTCACCACCATGGAGGACTAGGCCTTCAACATGTTTGGGGCTCACTTCAGATCCAAACTACAGCGCCTTCTCCCTAACACTCCAGTCACTGTGGATCACTTTAGATGTTTATTCTCATCAAAGCACTTATTATTGAATAAATTTAAAATCCTTATAAGGCAACCTTTAAAATATACACACAAAGCCTAAAGCGTATTACAATAAATAACTGCATAACCACAAACACAGCTGAGATGTAAAACATGACAAATACAGCAGATGCCCCTGTTACTGCTTCCATTTTCGTCCTCTGCTCTCCCTCCACAGAGGAAAACACTGACTCAATTTGGTATTACTCACGCCCACACATTTAAAAAATACTTTGCACTAAATGCTGAATAACATTATTTTGCATATTTAAATTTCACACAAAGGGGGTCATCCTTTCAGTAGTTTTTTCCGACAGGTTCCTTTAAGTCATGTTGGTGAGACGATCTATAGACCTGGGCAGCTCTAGTTCACTCGTTTTTACTCATTTACACGGTTGTCGGAATGTACTACACAGGATTCCTTCTCTTTTGGCATTTGAATTCTGTTAGGCTCATTTGTTCTCCTGGTGTAAATGTTTAAGAATTTCTCTAGGGCACATACATGGGAGTAGCTCCAGGTCAAAGGGCATTCATATTTCAAGTCTTCCAGTCACTGCCAAATTGTTCTACAAAGGTTTCTTCTTCTCCCTCCTCCTCCTCCTCCACTTCCTCCTCCTCCTCCTCCTCTTCTTCTTCTTCTTCTTCTTCTTCTTCTTCTTCTTCTTCTTCTTCTTCTTCTTTTCTCTGCTGACTTTTAAAAAACTAGCTTCTTGAGTATCCCTTGTAACTGCATGGTGAGTTGTGCTAAGGTTCAGATATGATGTGAGTGGCCCCCAAGGGTCTCCAGGGTAGTGATAGTAGGAAGTAGTGGAACCTTTAGTAAGTAGGGCCCCGAGGGAAGTCTTTCAGTCACTGCGGGTGTGCCTGTCCAAAGGGATTAAGGTAGCTCTCATGAAACCCCTTGGTAGTTGTCTAGGAGGGCTGTGGTAAAGAGAGCAAACTTAGTCCCTCTCTGTCTCTCTGCTTCCTGCTTCAAGATGGGGCTGCTTGCTCCTACAAGTGCCTTGCCATGATATGACACCAAGCACTACTTTCACTAGAGGCTAAACCAATGGGGCCAACCAATCTTGGACTTTGAACCTCCAAAACCATGAGCTAAATAAACCTCTTTTTTTTCAAAAGTAGCCTGCCTCAGATATTTCACTATGTTGTTCCCTGTAGCAACTAAACATAGACTAGTACACATTCTAGCACAAATTATTAGTCAGGCTCATCTCTGTACCCTTAGCTCGTAGAACAGTGGCTGCTACATGAATCTTTGCTGAATGGAGCCTGAGGGGTTCTGTGACTTGTGTATGGTCACACAGCTATTTTAGTGACCCAGTGGGATGTACGTCAAGGCTGCTGACTCCATAAAACTGGACTGAGAGGAAGCATCTATTGTCCAAACAATTCCCTGAGTGATGGTTCCAAAGATTCTGTGCCCAGGAAGAAAGTTTTGCATGAGTTCATAGTCACACTAATAACTAGCAGCCCTTCTCGTGGTGTGTCTGAGGTGGTACGGACCAGATGCATTGTCCCAGTGCAGATGGGAGTTGCAGTTCCAGAAGATTTTGCACCAAGTGAGGACCTGAACCTAAGGGTACAGGAACAGAGCAGAAGGGGACCTGTGGCTGCAGTGGAAGGAGGAGCTTGGCAGTGGGGAAGGGCAGGGGACATGGGCCAGCAGAGGCTCCCTTTATAAAGCCTGAGACTGCATAGATCTTTAATTTAAAAGGCAAAGAAGGAAACACAAAGAGAATTTCTCCCCAGCTCCCCAGGCATCCTGGTGAGGGCAGCCTGGAGATTGCTTTGAGCTAGGATGGGGAGCCCTACTGGGAGAGCCCAGATGTATGCACAAGCTTGGAAACTGTTGGCTTGAGGTCTCTCTGTTTATGTTTATCCTGGCCTTTCTTCCTAGCTGTTTGCATTTGGTCTGCATCCCACATTGTATTGGATCCAGCCTGGAATGTATAAATCACTTAGTGAGCAATCAAACAGCGGGGCCACCAAAGGGACGGAAAACAAAACTCTCAAAGCAAGGTCAAAGGAGGGCAGCTGGGGAAAGGAGAGAGGGAGAAAGAAAGGAGGGGGGTGGGCAGAGAGAAGCTGGAGATGTGAGCTCACAATGACTGTGATAGTGCCTCCTCATCCTGTGAGGACCAGCTTGGCCAGATAGGACAGCCAGAGACAGAGACAGGGAGAAAGACAAAGAGGAGACTGAGCACACGTACAGAAAGAATGTGAGCAAGAACAAACTCAAGTATCCAGCACCAGGTTGCTGACCATCACTCTAATATTCTGCTTCCTCCAGAAGTCCAAATTCAAATTAGACCATCTGCTGTACCCCTCGATTTCTGGTTTGTCTCCCTGTTCAGACCCAGAATAACCTTCCATGCCTTCCTTCCAGCTTTATGGTCCCATCCTTTAAGACCCAATTTTATGTCATGTTGTTGAAGAAGTCTCCCCAGATTGTCCAATCAGACCTCAGTAGGGAAAGACCAAGGTTGGACTCATCCCTCTCCTTTGAGCATCCCTTATCCTTTCCTAGGTCACTTGCTTTATTTTACATAGGTCAAACCTTCTATGAGACTCTCAGCTCCTGGACAGCAGGAGCCAAATCTACCACCTCTGTGTCCTCTGAGCACCTAATACCAGGCCTGGCACATAGTCAGTCCTTGGTCAGAATTGGCTGGTGGGATGAACACCATAGAATCCCTGCATTTTGAATGGTATTACTGGATGGTTGGAAGACTTCCCCCAAACCTTTTCTGCACTTTTTGTGGAAAACTCTTGAGAAAAAATGTTCAAGTCTCAGATTTAGTAATTAATAAACCACCTGTACACAGCCTATGTAATTATGGCAAGCATTGGAATATGTGTTTGGAGGGTGAGGTGGTGGGAAGGGATTGAACTAAGGGCCACCCGTTCACTCTTTGGCTCTCTAGGTTTAAAATTCAATTTGTCCTCACAAACGTGGAGCAATGGGCTGACTAAACATCATGTTTGTGTAAATTTTGGACTGAAAAAGGAATTGAAAGACCAGTTCTAAGCTCATATTGCACTCTTGGAAGAGATCACAGGGATCACACAGCATCAATTCAGCTAGGCAGACACCATTATAAGTATTTCTAGAAGAAGAATGTGAAAGAAGAAATTAGTTGTATAGGAGATGGAAATACTAGAAGACCAAAGGATGCAGTGCAACAGTGGGTGATTAACACTTACTCTTCCTACCTCAGTGCTATAGGGACAGAAAGGAGGCAACTGGGGCCACGTAGAGGAAGCTAGAACCACAGAAGACCTGCCAGGCAGGGGGTAGTGCCAGAACAATGCAGTCACAACTAGGGAACCCACCTAGGCAGACAGAGAGAAAGAAAAAAATTCTGACTTGTCCCTTCCTGCCTCCAATGCTTCCCATTGGGTGAACCAACTTCCCTCCTTCTATTTCTCCCTTCTGCCTACTTTCTTTCCTGATTTTTGTTTCAAGAAAATTTTTTTTGAGAGAAAGGAAAAGTTTATACCTTACTAGTAATACCAGAAAGGAAAATAGCACACGAAAACATAAAAAATACAAACCCTCAGTCACTGTGATAGCAGTGAGGAACTGTTACCTTTTCCTTCTTGACCCCAAAGTGTCCATGTGAACTGTAGAAGAACAATATCCCTGCTGCTTAGCTCACAGACGGACAGATGTCAGGAGCAGGGCCCAGGAGCAACACAATTTGGCTTCACTCCTAACCATGTGATCTTGGTCAGTGTGTCAACATCTCCATTAAGTGTTACCTTTATAGAGAGGGAAAATGATAACAGTGGCCCCTACCTCATAAGATGATGGAAAGGTCTATGGAGCTGGTACATCTGAGGGCCTGAGAAAAGCACCTGGCCAACAACGTGGGCTCCAATTCTGTTATGGTGCAGGGACTCACCCATCTTCAGACACAGCCCCACCAAGTGGAAAAATCTGCTTTGGCAATCCCTCTCCTGTGGTACTGTTTGGATTGGAGATCAAGTACCATCGATTTTTAGCCTAAAATCAAACACACACTGTTTCCACCAGTGGGAGTCAAGTGCTGCATTGGTATCCTGCCAACATTATCTAGCTGGATGGAACTCAATTAAACTAGAAGCAGGAAGTAGGAAAGACAAAATAAGGCCCTCTTTTATCTCCAAACAGCATTTCAGTGAATACTAAGCTCAGCTGCTGCCTCAGCACAAATCAGGGTTCACATGCTACACCTGTGGAGTTAGGTACTTGCTTGTCAGTTAGTGATGTGGCCACCCGAGGCCAGGCCAGAGCACCTGATAAATCCAAAGGAGGTCGGCCTATGGACAGATGGTTAGGCATTGACATTTGATTGGCAGATTGGACCATATTACTCAAACCTGTGAATCTGCAGACTGATTTCTCCCCTACTTCCTGGATGGCCTTTCTTGTTTACTTTCAAAGTTATGGTATTAATATATATTATATTATATGTTGTTGTTGCTTGTTGTTGTTGTTAGGTGCTGTCGAGTCGGTATCCGACTCATAGCGACCCTCATAGGGTTTTCAATGGCTGTTTCGGGATTGCCTTGGGAGTGGATTGCCAGGTCCTTCTCCCATTTTTGCAGTGCTGGGAATTGAACTCAGGACCTCAGAGACTGCAGTGCAGCGCTCTACCAACTGAGCTAAATCCCAGCCCGCCTGTCAATTCATGTCTGACTCATAGAGACCCTCATAGTGTTTTCAATGGCTGATTGTTTCAGGATTGGCTCGGGAGTGGATTGCCACATCCTTCTCCCAGTTTTGCGGTGTTGGGAACCAAACCTGGGACCTCAGAAACGGCAGAGCAGCGCTCTACCAACTGAGCTAAATACCAGCCCCATTACATTATATATTAATACTATAGTTAATATAGTAATACTTTCTGAAATAATGAAAATTGGGCTAGTGATTCCATATGGGTATATGGCCTTAGAGTTAACATATTAACCATTGAAACAAAACAGGACTATATCAAACATACACAACCTCACAAATACCAAAGATTTAGTTCATAAGATTGCAATGAGGCCTTTGAATGTCTTATCACAGACTCTCTTGTGTACCTGAAGCTAGTGGACTTCTGATTTTCAACCAAGTGTTTAAAGGTAATTAAATTAACACTTCTGCAATTGTCTTAATTAAGGACTAAGGGAATAAGTGATTTAACTTATGCCAAATTTTCACCCATGCATGATTTTTTTTTTCCATACCGAAAGCAGATCTCAGAGTTTCCTAGCTTAGAGGCAGAAACTAAACCAGAGCCAGCATGAACTCTGGCAGTGACCTATAAAGGGAATATCATGGGGGAGAAGCTGGAAACAAATACAGCTTAAAAAAGGCAGGATGTCCACTAATTAAAACTGATATAGGACATGAAAATCCAAACTGATGGATGGTAGCTTTCATTCTTTAACATTTCATATCCGAAGACTTGTTTTAATGGCCAACTCCATATCTGATGCAACACAGTATTTGTTAAATGCACAAACTGTCTTTCATTTAATTTTTCCCTTTTTTTCTTTGGTGCTGGGGATCAAATGCAGGGCTTATGCATGCTAGGCAAGTGCTCTAACATGGAGCCATACCCCTAGCCCTCATTTATTTTTAATATATCTCTATTCAATAAAGATTTAAAACAGTTGACACTATTGAAACTTATTTTAAAAACAAAAGCAAACAACAACAACAAAAACAAAAAACAAAAACCCGTAGGGCAAGTGAGAGAGTTAGAGACAGTAAGGAAGATGATTTTTGATGCAGTGCGTCCCTTTTTCCAATCCTTGGGTGCAGAGGTATAGACCTTAATCCCAGGTGATCACATTGTATTGAGTTATTTAAACAGATCTCTTGAAAAGAGTCCAAGTGTGGAAAGACTTTTCTGAAGAGTACTTCTTCAATGTTTGTTCTTCATCACATAAGACCGCAGCCTTAGCCAATTTTAACAGAACACATAGTTTTCCTGTCATAGAAGAAGCTACAGACCACAGCCATCGAGATAAATGGTTCACTTCAAAATGATAAATTAAACCAAGGCATTACAACAACTCCAAACCTTACATAGAAAAATATATGATTTAAAATGCCATTTTTCTCTTCTATATACCATATTTCTCCCATCGATTTTAAGGAGTAAACCAGAATGTATGCTAACCAATTACAGAAGATCTATCTTTTTCAACACCAAGGTTAGAAAGGAGAGATTCTGACAGTGTGCTGACTTTTTTCTATGGTAACTTATGCATGGTGTCCACTGCTTCTCATTAGAAATTATTGATTTACCGAATGAAGAACGGTAGTGATGATTCTTGATCATACTTGAAACTTGAAGAGCAAGTAAAGGTAAAAGTTACTGGCCAACATAGGTAAGGATTCTTTAATTACAGAAAAAACATCCATCTTAAGGGTGAATGCCTTCACCATTTTGACAGTCAAAAGCCTCCTGTCCCAGCAGGCAGAAGACAACCTTTGTGCTCTTCTTTGGGTAGCACCAGTCTTGCCTGCTCTCATTGTTTATTTAAGGATCAAATGAGATCATCTGCACTGTGATGCTATAAAGCAGCATTTGTATATTAGATGTGACAGCCACGGTGCACACAGAAATACTGGAGATTGAATGCAAAATATTCTAACTCCAAAAAGTAACCCCAACTATATAAAATGGAATTGTTATCATCACCCTCGATTGTGAAGAAGTGAAATAAATAGCCACTGTAAAGTGGATTCAAAATAATGCGGTGATCTCTAAGAATTAAAACATAGCTTTTTCCAATGAGCTGCATCCTCAGATCCCAATAGATCTGATCATTGGTTTCTTGGGAGGAAATATAAGCAATGATATGAAATATATTGTAAACACTTAACAAGTACAATTATAATATGTTGATTATCCTCTGTAAAACAGAGTGCTGTCCAAAAGCTGGTTTACCAGCTCTATAAGAGCTAATCCCAATGACTATGCCATGAGACACATGATTAATTTTCTCCAAATAAAAATTGCCAGATTAAAAAAAAAAAAAAGAAAACCAAGTTTCATTGTCTGACAAAGTATGGGAAAAAAGAAAAGAAAAAGAAAAAGAATGTTTGAATGTTTGTCAATTGTGTGTTTGATTTCCTGCTAGTTACCACCATGCGCAGTCAGTTTGCACATGCTAAGATCTTATAACTGGAGAAGGACATGGCAATCCACTCCGGAAGCAATCCTGGAAACAATTAGCCATTGAAAGCCCTATAAGGATCGCTCTGAGTCCACCCGACTCAATGGCACCTAACAACAAAAACAAGATCTTATTGCCGGTTCATTTCCTAAGAGCCTGAACTGGCTTTTTAAATAGAAGCTAATTGCTGGAGCTATTAAGAGGAATCAGCTAACACAAAGGGATTTTGGATGGCTCTTCTTTCCAGGATTGTGAGACAACTGGCTTCTAGAAAATACTATAAAACATACTGTAACTTTTTATTGCGTCTTTACTGACCTATGTTGTGATAAATTATAAACATCTGCAGATTACGCTCCTTCAATAGTGCCTAAAATGCCGGTTGAGTGGGCACAGTGACACACGCTTATAATCCCCGCTACTTGAGAGTCTAAGGCAGAAGGATGGCAAGTTCAAGGCCAGCCTGGGCAGCTTAGTGAGGCTCTGTCTCAAAATAAAATTAAAAAGAGGCTGCGATATAACTCAGTGGTAGGGTGCTGACCTACCACGTATGAAGCCCTGGGTGCCTCCCATACTGAAAAAGAAAAAGAAAAAAAGTGAGTTGGCTTTTGGAAATATTTTGGTAACTTGAAAAACGCAGGCAAGTGTAGAGAACATGTTGCTGGGTGCCAGTGAGTCAAATCTGACTCATAGCAACCCTATGTACAATAGAATGAAACACTCCCCGACACTGTGCCATGCTCGGCACTATGTCAGTGCTTCTCTGATATTCATAGGATTTTCCATGGCTATGCACGTGATCTGTCTACGTTTGAGCACATTGTTGCAGTCACTGTGTTTCTTCTCATTTTGAGTTGTGGCGCATCAGCAACTGGAGGTCCCAGGGGCTTTACTCCATTCCCATCATTAAGGCTGCCTCTACTTTGAGGAGGCAACTCTTCCCTAGTCTTTCTTGAGTGTCTTCCGTCTCAGGGGGCTCATTTTCCAGCATTCTATTTGACAGTGCTTCTCTGCTCTTAATAGGGCTTTCAATGGCTGTTTTGGGAGTGGGCTGCTGGGTCCTTCTCTGTAGTCTGTGTATAGAACACAACACACATGAACCTAGCTCTTGGAATTAACAAATATGTACATTTTGTAGTTATCCATCCTTCCTTTAGACTAGGAGAAACAAAGCAGCACAAATGAACCAGACCTCATTCATTCCTTCTTGGTTTCAACTGATTCCCTCTCTTTTCCAGGCAACCATTCCCCTGCAGTCCCTTTTGAACAAAAAGAATCCATCATCAGGAGAAATCTTCTGATGTGTTGTGGCTAATGAAATGATGCTCCCAATGAGATGTTGCAAATAATATTTCATCTTTTTCTAGGGGATAACCATGACTTCATAAGGCTTTCTGGCTCTAGATCAGAACTGACTTGGGTTCATATTCTAGCTCTGCTAGTTATTAGCCATGGGACCCTGGGCCTCAGCCTGCTCATCTCTAGAATGGGAACAAAATTTGCCCTTTCTAAATTTTGTCAGGATAGGATGAGATAATTTGCATAAAATGCTTAGCACAGATCCTGGCACATAAGAAAGCCAAAAAAAAAAAAAAAAAAAAAAAAGCTACTTTTCCAACAACTTGGAAGATGAATAAGGAGGTATAAGGAAGGGAATTATTAGCTTTGCAGAACATGTCGATGAATAGCTTTTCTCCCCTTGATCATGGCTTGATTAACCTAACCAAACAGTGGGATTTTCACAAGATACAGGCAGAAGGTGTCTCCTGTGTTTGACATACACTCCTGGGCCTACTAACAAAGCTCTGTGCTAGCACTCCTAAGGGAGATGATTGAATTCAATTCAGCAAACATTTATTGAGCAGCTAGTATTTACCAAGGATAGTGAGATTTCACATGATAGACAGTAAACAGATCTTCTGTCACTGCCAAATGGTGCTTTATATAAGAAAGGATGCTGTCCTGGACAAGAGTCTTTCTGTGTAGTTTCTAATAATGAATTGCTTAAAGATCAAGACTGAAGGCAAAGGAAACAGGAGAGGTTATATCAGTGTTTGGACAAAAATGCCAATTCCTGCAGTGGTAGCCCTGTGGCATCTGATCCCGTCAGATCTTGGAAGCTAAGCAGGGTCGGGCCTGGTTAGTACCTGGATGGGAGACCGCCTGGGAACACCAGAAGCTGTAGGCTTGGGAGAAGGACCGGGCAACCCCCTCCCAAAAATCAATCTGCCATTGAAAACCCTATGAACAGCAGAGAAGCACTGACGATAGTGTTTCCCCTGTTGTACAGAGGGTCGCTATGAGTTGGATACCGACTGGACGGCACCTAACAACAATGGGTTATGGGTGTAACTCAGTGGTAGAGCACTTGCCTAACATGCATGAAACCCTGGGTTCAATTCCTAGCACTGAGAAGAAAGAAAGAAAGAAAGAAAGAGGAAAGGAAGAAAGAAAGAAAGGAAAAAAGAAAGGAAAATAAGAAAGGAAAAAAAAAAAACACCTTGCTAAGCCATGATTGACACAAAGCTGAGAGAGACACAAAGCTGTGAGGTTGAGTCCAAAGAGTTCTACCAAGATGGAATTATACACCAGAATTTTTAAAAAATGAGATTTAATAGGGATAAAAAGTCCCATAAACTTCAGAAACCAACTACCCAGGAACAGTGGAGTAACAGCAGGTCATCTGAAAAAGTCTCGGGGATTTTAGCTGATTGGTGCAAACGCAGTTGAGCTAATATATTACATTGTTGCAAAAGTCATGCAGTGTTGGGCTCTATTATGAGAGAAAACACAGTATTACTGCCAAATAATGCTCCCATTGTATTCCCCACTGGTCAGAGCACATTTTGCTCATATCTGACGGCTACCTGTTTAGAAGGATACTGACATGCTTTAATTTCTAGAGGAAGGCATCAGAGGTGGTAAAGGGATGGAACCATGACTTTATAGAAAAGGTAAAAGTCTGAAGACGTCAGCTTAATGGAGACAATTATTAAGAACAGGGGCATCATAGGTAGATTGGAATTATTTTAAGGTTTGTCACATGGTCTGAAACATTACAGAAAGTGCTAAGATGACAATCTTTTAATGCAAAGAAAGAGCTTCCGGAAATTACAAATAGAATGGTTAAGTCTTGTGAGGGAAAGAGTTCCCCGGCAATGGATAAATGAAATGATTAACTGTTGAGTCAACTGTGGAGAACTTTCTTGCATCGGTGGAGGAACTTCTAAGACAGTTCTGCTCTAAGACTTTGATTCTATACATACTCTGGTAGCAGAATATCTATGTGAACAGCCAGGTAATTATTCTTCTCTGGGCTGGAGTGGTGGTGGTGGTGTTAGATGCCGTTGAGTCGGTATTCGACTCCTAGTGACCCCATGTACAACAGGCAAAACAGTATTGTCAGTGCTTTTCTGCTGCTCATAGGGTTTTCAATGGCAGATTGTTTTTTGGGGGAATGGGTTGCCGGGTCCTTCTCCCAAAGAAGTGTGTAGTTGACTTTAACATGTAGAAGTCTTTTCCATCTCCGAAAGTCATCCATTTATTTTCTAGTCTTAATTTGCATGAATCCTTACTCTTAGAGAATTAAAATCAATGGTTATAATAGAAATAGTTTTTTAAGAACAGAAAATAACAAGAGTTGGAAAGGTAATAGAGAACTTGGAGTTCTTGTACATTGCAGGTGGGAATATAATATGGTGCAGACATTGTGAAAAATAGCTTAGCAGTTCTTCAGAGTTAAACATGGAATCCGTGTGACCCACAAATTCTACTTCTACATATATAGCCAAGAGCATTGATACAGAACTTGTCTATGAATGTTCATGGCAGGATTATTCAAAATAGTAAAAAGGTAGAAACCACCCAAGGGTTCACCTACCAATGGATATACAAGTAAAGTGTGGAATGGCCACACAATGGAGTATCATTCAGCTACTTGAAGCAATGAAGAACTGTAATGCTATGAGACAGATGAACTTTGGAAACATTATGCTAAGTGAGAGAAGCCAGACATCAAAGGCTGCGTAAATATATGATTCCATTCATACGAAACATCCCAAATGGGCAAATCCATATGGACAGAAAGGTGATCTGTGGTTGCCAGGGTCTGGAGCAGGATACAGCGCCTCTTTCAAGGGTAACAAAACTGTTCTAAAATTAAAGGGGAAGGAGGAAGAAAAGGATAAGGAAGGCAGGCAAGACTGAAGGCAAACGAAACAGGGGAGGTCATATCAGTGTTGGGACAAATTTCTTGTACTATTTTTAATATAAGTGCTGCTTTTTACAAATATTGTAAGATAATTCCTAAATTTCAGAGCTAAAGTGGTGCCATGTCAAATAGAGAACTGTGTTAGATATTCTCATTGGATTCAAACATATATAGCCATGTTAACAGTATTAAAATATTACAACCCAAACCATAATTTCAGAACTCAGATCCTATTGTCTTTATATATTACATGACCTTTGATTTTGATAAATAAATGATGTTTCCTCAAAAAAAGTTCTAAAATTAGTTTGAAGTGATAGTTGCACAACTTTGACAATACACTAAAACCCACTTAAATATATACTTTTAAATGATGAGTTTTATGTTATGTAAATTATATGTCAATATAGAAATAATATCAGCTGGGTACCAGAGTGCACATCTATAATCCCAGCAACTCAGGAGGCTAAGGCAGGAGGATGACAAGTTGGAGGCCAGAGGCAGCCTATGGGACTAAGACCCTATCTCAAAATGAAAACAAAAAAAGGGGGGGGGGTGCTAGGTGTGTGGCTCAGTGGTAGAGCACTTGCCTGGAATGTGTGAGGCCCTGGGTTCAATTTCCCAATACTAAATGATAATAGCCTGCAGCCATAGCCCTGTGGCATTCCATTAGGTCAGATCTTGGAAACTAAGCAGGGTCGGGCCTGGTTAGTAACTGGATGGGAGACCGCCTGGGAACACCAGGTGCTGTAGGCTTGGGAGACAGACGGGCAACCCAGTACAAAAATCAATCTGCCATTGAAAACCCTATGAGCAGCAGAGAAGCACTGACCATAGTGTTTCCCCTGTTGTATGTAGGGTCGCTATGAGTGGGATACCGACTCGATGGCACCTAACAACAACAACAAAATTATTAAATACCACCAATTGCAGGGCAAGATCTTTAGGAGCTCCGTATTATCTCCACGTGAAGGACATCGGTATTGACTAATCTAAAGGATGGTTGTTGAGTTTGGGGCTTCTTGTGGATCCCCGGTAGTTGCTACCAGTACCCTCACTACTCCCTCGTACCTCCTACCCAGAAGAAGCTGAAGTCTGTGATCCTCTTCTGGGCAGATGAACGTCTGCAGGGCAGAGCTGGTGGAGGTTTGATCTGCAGCCACCGTACGTATTTGGACACGGAATGGGTACTTTCAGGTAATGATATCTATGGTTTGAAATGAGGCATTTGTGTGATGTTCGTGAGCTGGCACTCCACGGTTGGCCTAACTCTGAAATAGCTGCGTGAGGATGCCACGCGATAGACTCCTTCAATCTCCCGTTTTTGTGGCTGGTGGGAAATGCAAAGCCCTTTTCTGAACTGACTCGGATTCCAATTTGCGGCGGCGATTGTGGCACCACTAGATGGCGCAGTCCTGCCGGATGTGAGGGAGCTGAGAGGCCGAGAGGAGAATGAGTCTTGCTAGATAACTCCAGCAGATATTTAAGAGCTTAGTTGACTGTTTGGGGTTTTGTTTTGTTTTGTTTCCAGAATTTTCCTCTGTGTTGGTAATTTATGTCTTCCAGATCGTGTAAATACAGATGCGTTAGAATTAGTCATCTAAATCAACTGTTCAGTAACTAGAGCCAGACTGTAAAAAACGGTCATTTCCCTTTGTTTTTGGTTCAAGTATTTTGTCTATTTCTCTGCCACACATTCTTTTGTTTGTCATCCAGCTCCACCAGCGGCCCGGGTCTCCTTTCTTTTGTACACATACTAATAGGAGTATTACTCATCTTTAATGCACTGGAAATTCTTTTGCAGCACATATATTTCCTAGCCCTCTTAAAGATGTCATTCATTTTCTTTTGCACTGCATTATGGGAGCTCCAGCTTTGGGGAAGATGTAAGGAAAAAAGGAATGTCCCAAGACACAAAGTAAATAATTATTTTCTTACACAGTTTTATCTGTCATCTGTCTTTTAAAAAGAATTAATTAATAAGGAAAACGTTTTATTCACAGTCAGGGGCTACACCAGCAAGATGAGGCAGGTGAGTGAGGCTGACTCCATGATTGCGTATCATGGGCCGCCACCCTCCCTGGCCTCAGCCACTGCCAGCCCCTGCTACAGACAGACACATTCAGACCCCAGGGAAGAAGTCGGCAGGGATTCGCTTGGGACAAGTTTAGAGCCAACAAAGGAAAATAGTGGGAGAGACTTAGAAGCAAGAGCAGACTTATTTAGCCTGAAGATACCATGCCACAAATTGGCTAGTAGGGTCCTTTTCATGTGAACAACCTGCAGCCCAGTGGAAGCTGGGAATTCCACCGCACTAGGTCCCTGCTGCTGCCCCACAGGGTGCTTGGGTTTGCGACCTCATGAAGCATAAGGAAGCTCCACTGAGTGGGTAGGAACCCTGGAGGGGAGAATGGAAAGGCACATCCAGGAAGGGGGAAGGTAAACGGGGCTGGTCAAGTTTTCTCGGATTTCCTTGTGGTGCTGTTTCCTCAGCAAAAGAACAAAAACAAATAGAATGTAAATTACAGAACAAGGGTGTGATCTAGGTAGGTGTATTATTATTATTGTTATTGTTATTGTTATTATTATTGTTATTTCAATTAATTTATATTTTTATTGCAGGGACTGGGCAACAGCCCCGTGACTGTGCTGACAGGATTTTAGGAGCTATTTATAAGTGTGTCTTACTAAGGTCTCCGGAGATGACCTTTAATTGTAGAGCTGTATGGTTAAAGATTTTTTTTTTTCATTTGTTTTGTTTTTGTTTTCCTGGCACAGTCTCTGGGATATAAAAAGAACCTGTGGTACTTTGATATTTATTAAGAGGTAGAGTGCCTTTAATTTTTTAGTACACTGGGTTGATTTTTGTACAGCATTACATTTTTATTACCCTTATTTACTTTTTATTTTTAAACTTCACCTTCCTGCCTGTTCTTTTTATCCAGCTGTCATGTAATAAGTTGCGGTGTTGTACAGTGACACCTTACAAATACGTTCTGGGGCTCTGGCATTCTTATCACTTTAAAAAATTGTATGTCTTACGAGAAAATACAAGTATTAAGGAAGGTTGACATATTTTCACTTAAGTAATAATTAAATTGAATCCCAAGGTGGTAAGGATTTAAATATGATTTGTACTTGACATTAGTCATAGCAAGGATTGCTGACTGCCATAACCAAACCCCAAACATTTCCGTGCTTGACACCCTGAAGGTTTACTTCTCACCCTCATCATAGTGTGGTATGGATCTCTCAGGAGCAGAGAGGGAGCTCTGCTCCACACACTCACTCAGAGATTCAGGCTCTTTCCAGCTGGTGGCTCCAGCACCTTGGCTTCCTCTATCAATGCTTTACCTAGTTGCTTTGCTCCCAATGCTTTCCCTCGTTGCTTCTAGTACATGGGTTTCCTCTTCCAATGCTTTGCATCCCATCAACCTGTGAAAAATGGGAAGAATGGTCCAATCATACTCCACATGCCTACAATAGTCAAAGTGACGCACATAATTTCTGTTTATATTTCATTGGTGAAAACTAGTTCCAAAGACCTAGCCCAGGAAGAAGAGAACCAGGATATTGATATAAAATATTCTGCCATCTAGAATGCATGTATATACCAGGGATATAAAGTTTAAGAAGCCACTGGACTATTTGTTTAAGGGTAGGAAATGCTATGTCCCACTGCCTGATGTATTCTTTCAAAAGAACCAGCCCACTCACACTATACACAGTTAGGAATAAGAAAATTCTGGCCCTGAGAAATAGCTTCCTATTTCCAGCACACATCTAGACTAAAGTCTCTAGGTGAAGTTTTGATTGAGAGAACTGTTGTTGTTGTTGTTGTTGTTATTGTTGTTGTTGTTAAACAGTATATTTTTCAAGTTGATTCAGTCTATTCCTTAAGAAAAGAACTTTAAGTCCTTTCTTAAGGTGGTAGCCATCTTAAACAGCTGCCTGTTTAAATCCTTTGTGAATGTGAATGCCCCATAATTCCTTTTTCTTGATATTCATACCCCATGTTGTCTCCTCCCATGGTGACTAAGGCTGCCTTGTGTAACCAATATTGTGAAAGTGGTGGAATGTGACTTCTGAGTCTCGGTCATAAAAGTCATGGGGTTTCCCTTGCTCTCTTTCAGATGACTTGCTCTTGGGAGAAGCCAGTTGCCATTTTGTGAAGATACTCAAGGGGCCCTCTGGAGAGGTCCACATGATGAGGAAATGAGACCTCCTTCCAACAACCAGGACCAACTTGCTAGCCATGTGAGTGCGCCATCTTGCCAGTCAGACCTTCCGATGACTACAGCCCTACATGACCATTGGACTACAGCCTTCTGAGAGACCCTGTACCAGAACTCCTTAGCCAGGCTGCTCTCAAATTCCTAATCTACAGAAACTCTGTGAGAATAATAAATGGTTATTGTTGTTTTATGCTGCTAATTTCAGGAGGAATTTATTCTGTAGGAATAACTAATTTACACGGTATATCTATACAACGTGTGCTCCTGTTCTGGGTTATGTTGTTGTTGTTAGGTTTCATCAAGTCATGTCCAACTCATAGTGACCCTCTTAGGGTTTTCAGTGGCTGACTGTTTCAGGATTGCCTTAAGAGTGGATTGTCACATCTTTCTCTTGTTTTTGCCGTGCTGGGCATCGAACTCGGTACCTCAGAGACTGAAGAGCAGCGCTCTACCAACTGAGCTAAATCCCAGCCCATTCTGGGATATAGGATAGACAAAACGGAGAAGAGAAGACTGCTTGATTCTAGTCTCTCATTAGAAACCTATTTGATTTCAATAGACACACTTTCTGCTTTTTTAATGTTTATAAAAATGCTGCCACCCGAGCCAGATCTATTTCATTACTGTATAAATAACTCCAATGAGATTGCTGTTCTTTTTGAAAAGAGAGCATTTACTTAAGTAGAATGTCATTCATTTAAATTTTCACACAAACTTTATGCTGGAGGTTATTGCAATTCACAAATGAGAGGAGAAAGTCTTGGAGAATTTTAAGGAGCTTGACCATATTCTAAAGCACAGTCAGTATTTGAAATTAGAGGGCTGCCATTCTAGAAGGTTGACGTGTTTCTTCCATGCTGGCTCTTAGATGCACCGGAATCAATCATATTTCTCTACGAAGAGTCCAGAACCCATGAGGAGGGTAGAGGCTGTTTTAGACCATAGTGCAAGCTGATGGCAAGGGTCTCAGTTCTCAGCTTTGAGTCACTTCAATTCAGCTCAATAGCGATTTGCTAAGCACCAACTTGGTGACATAAATGTCCCCTTAGATTCAACTGGCTTGTGAATTCTTGATGGTCATAATAATGGTGATAATGATAGCCTGGTGTTAATTGCATGTTAGATACTCTCCTAATTCATTCCAATCTATCAACTCATTTCATACTCACAACAATCCTATTGGTAGGAGCTGTTATTATAACTCTTTTACTGATAAGGCACCAAGGCAAAGAGAAAAGAAATAATGTACCAAAGGTCACCTACTAAGAGATGGGTCTAGGACTCAAACTCAGATAGGCTGGCTGCAGACCATGTGCATCTCACATTTCTAGGCTACTGAATTGACAAGCTAGCCTTGTCCTATATCTGCTAGGCTAGTAAATACTCCCTTACCCCTCCTTCATGTCTCATTGTCTTATGTCTTGCCCTCTATTTGTGTTTTGCCACTGCTCTGGCCACTGCCCATTATCACTTAGGTCACCTGTGTGGATACACTGTGGTCTACCATGCTGCTGATGGCCACGTTTATGTTATGTGTGATTTCTGGGAGCCCTTGGGTATGTTTGCTTCATGCTAAAACTATATGGGTACTGAGCAGCTGTTTTCCCCAACCTCCCCAACTTTGATGGAGCCTGAATCGGTTTTCAGAAAGAGCCTAGTAGTTTGCACTTGTATTAGGCAGCTGTTGTAGCAGAAAAACCAGCACAAACAAACTTATGGGGGCAGAGTTGGTTGGGAGCTCACAGTTAGAAAATTAGTCTGTAAAATGGCAGGGCCGCAATGGCATCAGTGGCGGCAAACCAGGAAGAGAGAGAGAGAGATTAGGTCTGCAGGCCCAGGGATAAAAAACCTCCATGGGACTACCCCCAGGGAGCTACTTCCTGAAAGCAAGAATTCTACTTCCAAAATTTCATAACCTCCCAGGACAGCGCCACCATCTGGGGACTGAACGTTAAAACACATGACCTATCCAAGACACTATATTCAAACCATGACAGTGCTCAAGCAGGGCAGTGTGGTTCTTAAGCTGTGGTGTATAGAAGAAGCATGTTTGGGGGGGGGGTCCCCTCTTAAAATGCAGATTCCCAGGTCTCCAAGGGAAACTCAGAGCCTGTGGATTTGGGGAAGGGCTGGCACTTTTGAGGAAAGAGGACTAATCTTGGCCCTTGATAGATAGCAGGGAAACGTGCCCTCTCCTCACATTTCCATCTCTGCAAGGCCACTCTCCTGTCCCGGGTGATCATGTATTTCAAGTATCATTTCATGCTGTCCTAATCCTTTGGGGCTGCTCTAATGTTACCCAATAGACAAGGTGGCTAATGGACAACAGAAATTTATATCTTAGAGTCCTCGGGAGGGCTGGGATTTAGCTCAGTTGGTAGAGTGCTGCTCTGCAGTCTCTGAGGTCCCGAGTTTAATTCCCAGCACTGCATGTGGGAGAAGGACGTGGCAATCCACTCCCAAGGCAATTCCGAAACAGTCAGCCATTGAAAACCCTCTGAGGGTTGCTATGAGTCGGACACAACTTGACGGCACCTAACAACAACAAGTCCTCGGCACTGGGAAGTACAAGATCTAGGTACCCATAGAGTCGGGGTGTGGAGAGCGCCTGCTCCCTGGATCATAGATGGCTCCTTGTCTGTGTGTCCTCCCCTGGTGGGAGGAGTGAGGTAGCTCTGAAGGGACTCTTACCACCCAGGAGGGCTCCCCCTCATGATCTGATCAGCTCCCAAAGTCCCATCTCTTACAGCATGGTGTGAGGGTTGAGTGTCAACAAGTAACTTCAGGGAAGAGGCACATTTAGACCATCAAATACCCTTTCACTACTTATGGCTTCCTCCTTTCCAGGTCAAGTTCCTGAGCCTGGCCCTCACCTGTGATCCATTGTCCTTCAGGGACCCAGGCAAATCAGGGAGGTGGCTCAGACACCATCCCAGAATGCCCAGCTCTGCTCAGTGCTGCTCTCAGCCCTGACCCAGCTGGGAGCTGCAGGCCAAGCCTAGAGCATAAGATGAGGGAGGCACCATTCCTGCCCCCCGGGGGACTCCTTAGTTGATAGGCAGACAGACCCATGTTGTTGTTATTGTTGTTGTCCTTGTTGTTAGGTGCCATCAAGTCGGATCTGACTCATAGCGACCCTATGTATGACAGAAAAAAACACCCCCTGAACTGCCATGCCCAACACTATGTCAGTGCTTCTCTGCTATTTATAGAGTTTTCCATGGGTGATTGTCTCCGGATTGTTTTGCTAGTGGATTGCCACCTCCTTCTTCCATTTTTGCAGTGCTGGGTATCGAACCCAGGGCCTCAGAGAGAGCAGAGTAGGACTCTACCTACTGAGCTAAACCCCAGTCCCAGATACGCCCTTGGATAGATTATTTCAATGTTGAATGGAAATAGCTGATAAAGAAGTATGAACTGGGTTCCCTGGCGGCACAGACGAAGGACGTTTTGTCCAACATGGCCACTGTTCTGGAAGTTTCCTGCAGAAGGCAACATTTGACGTAGCTGTGAAGGACCAGCAATAGTCAGAGGTTGGCAAACCGCATCCATGGGTCCACTCCAGCCTACCACCTGTTCTAAATGGACCACCAGCTAAGAATACTTTTTTATGTTTCTAAATGATTGGGAAAAAATCAAAAGATGAATGATATTTCAAGGTCCCTGGCAATAAAATCCCCATGTCAAGCTCTATAAATCGAGTTCTGTTGGAGCACAGCTGTGTTCACTTGTTTATGTATTGGCTGGGGCTGCTTTTGTCATTTGAGTTGCTGCAATGAGACCATGTGGCCTACAGAACTTCAGATATTTACCATCTGGATGTGGAGGCCAGAAGTGTGGTCTAGGCAGAAGGGGCGCGCGGAGCAGACGCACCAGGCCAGGAGACACTGAGTGTGCAGAGACCTGCCTGCCTTGGGCACTGTCCTCAGAGCCAGGCGGCTGAGGAAGAGAGAAGATGGCGAGGTAACTGAGGAGCGGCTATGGGTCCTGCTTAGGCATGGACCCCACGTCATGTGGAACTAACTCCCAGGGGCAGGGAGACACAGCGAAGAAGAACCGATTGCCAAGGCCATGGTGAGGAGAAGCGGCAAGATGGCCACTCGTCAGTTTGAGAGGATGGAGGCCCAAAGGCAGAAGAGCAGAAAGTACAGAAAAGGAGTCCCCAAGGGAGTGCAGCTCATCAGGTAATTCCACAGAGGAAGAGCGGTCCCGGGGGTTACTGGGGCCGTCTCGCTCTTTCAGTTTAGTTTAGTTTATCTGAGTAAACTAAAGCTGTTATCTTTGTTAACTTCTTTTCCAAGTCTATAAGAAGGATCCCTGGTGGGAAGTTTGCATTTTTTCAGATCAGGAACCTGAACATACGATAACGTATGTAAAAGGCAATTTATAATGAGTCGTTGTTGTTGTTGTTGTTAGGTGCCGTGGAGTCAGTATCTGACTCATAGCGACCCTCACAGGGTTTTCAATGGCTGACTGTTTCTGGATTGCCTTGGGAGTGGATTGCCATGTGTTTCTCCCACTTTTGCAGTGCTGGGAATCAAACTTGGGACCTCGGAGACTGCAGCACAGCGCTCTACCAACTGAGCTAAATCCCAGCCCTTACAATGAGTAGAAGACCATATAAATGTCTACTGTTATTGATCTCCTTTTTGTTGTTGTTAGGTGCCATCGAGTCAGGTTGGACTCATAGCGACCCTATATACAATAAAACAAAACACTACCCAACACTGTGCCAGGCATGGCACTATATCAATGCTTCTCTGATATTCCCAGGGTTTTCAATGGCTGATTGTTTCAGGAGTGGGCTGTCAGGTCTGTCTCCCAAGCCTACAGCACCTGGTGTTCCCAGGTGGTCTCCCATCTAAGCACTAACCAGACCTGACCCTGCTTAGCTTCCAAGCCCTGATGAAATCAGATGCCAGGGTGATATGACTGTAAACGTTATTGATCTGCTGAGGCAAAATTAGGGCAAGGTCACAGTGGAACATTTTAGATCAGGGATATGCAACCTTTTGGCTTCCTTGGCCCAGATCAAATAAAGAGGAATTGTCTTGGCCGGCACATAAGTTACGTAATATAGTTAGTACATATACATAAATAGGGGGTGGGGTTCATGAAGAAAAGAAACACTAAAAAAACCCATGATGGTAAAAGGTTTCATGCGGTTACTGTGGTGAGCTGCATGTGGCCCACAAGCTGTGGGTTGGGCATGCCTGGATTAACCGGTTAAATATCTTCTCTTCAAGGTTGATCACTATGTATAGTTTATTCCAGAGGTGGTTACTGTTCATTATCTGTGTCACTCTATGTGCCTTTCAGCATGGAATTGTGCCCACGAGTGACTGGCTTGGCACCAGGTTAATTACCTCCTGCGATGAGTCTCTTCAGGGAAAACTAGCAGAGCTGACCCCCACGTGATGAACTGTCTAGATTACTATGCTTAATGTCTTGGGGAGGAGGACTGCTAATCCCTGACTTTGTTGTTAGGTGCCGTCAAGTCGGTATCCGACTCATAGCGACCCTATGTACAACAGTTGAAACACTATTGCCAGAGCTTCTCTGCTATTCATAGGGTTTTCAATGGTGGATTGATTTTTGGGAGTGGGTTGCCAGGTACTTCTCCCAAGCCTATAGCACCTGGTGTTCCCAGGTGGTCTCCCACCCAAGTACTAAGCAGGCCCAACCCTGCTTAGCTTCAGAGATCTAATGGGATCAGATGCCACAGGGCTACGGCTGCAGGCGATCCTTGACTTACCCTGGTCTTGTTTGGTAATTAATCATTCAGTGTTCTTCCAGTAAAAGGCGCAGAGCCTGTGAAGGACAGGAACTGTGGGAAGGCGGTGAGGAAGGATGAAGCACTTCAGAGAGGCTTCTTAACCTCAAGTATACCCAGGGAGAATTGCGGCTGGGCATTAAGACGAGCGAGAAACGATTCGGAAGGCGTATGAAGTGCTTTCTCAGCACTCTGTTGCCTTCCTTCGTGTTTTGGGGGAAAATGAAGTCAGAATTATTTTTTGAGTAAGAAAGATGATGGAAACCAAACCATTAAAAGGCACAAGTTAAATATTCATCAGCACGAGCCCACAGCCTTTCCACGCAGTGTTCCACCAGGAGACAAGATGTCTTCCTCCTACGCAGGGACGAGTGGCCATCGAACCTGGACTTCGCCCCTGGGGATCGCCTCCAGTCTCAGCCTCTGTGCCCCAGTGCTCAAATCAGCCATCCTTGGCCCGTGGGCACTACCCATGATAGTCTAGGCCACATGGTCTCATTGCATCAACTCAAATGACAAAAGCAGCCCCAGCCAATACATAAACAAGTGAACACAGCTGTGCTCCAATAGAACTCAATTTATAGAGCTTGACATTGGAATTTTGTTGCCAGGGACCTTGAAATATCATTCGTCTTTTGATTTTTCCCCAATCATTTAGAAATATTAAAAAAGTGTTCTGAGCCAGGTGCGGTGGTGCACACCTGTAATCCCAGCGGCTTGGGAGGTGGAGGCAGGTGAATCGCAAGTTCAAGACCAGGGGCAGTCTGCGTAACTTAGTGAGACCCTGTCTCATAAAAGTAAAAAAAAGTGGGCTGGGGGTGTAGCTCAGTGGTCCAGCACTTGGAAAGCATGCAAGAAGTCACATACTTCTTCTCTTTTTGGGTTTCCTTTACAGACCATTGCCACAAAGGCAGGGTTAAGTCTGCTAACCTTCCTCTATCCCCCAAAGAAGCAAATTTCCACCATTTTTTCTATTCCTGGGAGGAGGGCAGAAACAGCAAAGCTCGCCTGGAACAGAGAACAGAAACCTTGGTGCACCCTGCTGAATTGACTGGAGGAGGTGAAAAGGAATATCATATTTCCACTGGCCATGAAAGCCGCCAAGATCAGACCAACTCCCATGACCCCGACCCTTCCCGCCACAATTAAAAGAGGTGAAAGATAGGTTTTAAAAGCTCAGTCTACCGTGGAAGAGAGTTTCAGTCACCCAAGTAGGTTCCAAGAATGCATGTGAATTAATAAACCATCAACTACGGAGCAGAGGGTACCGGACTATCATTTATAACCTTTATCCTCTTAACAATGACCCAAAAGCAGGAAAAATTACATGGTTCAAAAGGCCCAGTGCAAAATGCAATCAAGACTCCCTGTTAAAAAATTATGAAGAATCCCATGATGGGAGAGCAAATGATTCAACCTGGAGCATTAAACCCTTTTGTGTTCAGGGCTCTATGAAGCTGTACAGGCCGCCCACCTGTGAAAGTTTGAGGCAACTTTCAAAATGTGTCTAATTTACTGAAGAGAGTTAATTCCAAACTACCTGGTTCAAACTAATTCTTGTCAGTGAGATGCTCCAGGAAGAGTTGTCAGCATCCATTTTCAGAAGTCCCAGTGTTGGAAGGATTTAACACTCCAGAATTGTATTATTAGTGGATACACAAACAGATCTATGGAATTTTGAAATACACGTTTATATTTGGAAATATTTCCTTTACTGGTTTTTCCTTTAATAGAAATCTACTCATTACCAAGTGCTATTTCACTCTAAAGTTTGGTTTATATAGTTTTTTTTTAAACTATCTCATTGAAGTTATTAGACAAGGCAAGAGGAGGAGCAAATATTATGATTTTAGCTACCAGATAAAGGTTCAGTAGATAAAACAAATCTCACACTTTTTGAATGTCAGGGTGGACATGAGGTCAGATGGAAAATGGAGGTGACAGCAATAGAAGGGTTAAAGGAACCAACAGAGCATTTGCCCCTCAGAGAAGAAAACACACCAAGGAGCTCAGGTCCTAGAGGTGGGAGGAGCTGAGACCAGGGGGTCCAGGGGCAGCTAATTAGGGAGTAGGTGAGGAGCTAAGGAGCGACCAGACTAGGCAACCCGTCTGCATTTCCATACTGACCTCCACCCCTGAGCAGATAATCATGGTGGAGGGCCTGCTCAGGACAGAGAGAATGACAGCACCTGGGGTGTGCAAGAGGACAGTGACCCCGCAGGCACACGTAAGTAAGGTGTTTTAGTCAGGGTTCTCCAAAGGAACAGAGCCAACGGAATATGCAAGGTGTGAACAAAAAAATACAAGGAATGTTTAAAGAAATTAAAAGAAGGAAAAATTCCTATACAGAAATTGGAACATAATAAAAAGCTAAAGTCAACTTAGCGGAGAAGGGACAATTTAGGGAGCAGAAAGAAGGAAGGAGGGATCTAGCAAAAGGAAGAAATGATGGGAGAAGAAAGAAGGGAGAGGAGGAACAAGGAAGAGCGGGGAATGAGAGAGAGGGTGACCTCAAAGTAAGCAGCCCAACTTTAACAGTTTGGGAAATAATTATAATAATACCAATAATACCAAAGAATGGTAATAATACAAATGGGCTAGACAATTTATGTAATACTACTGACAATGTGAAAAGATAGATCACTACAGAAAAAGTTTCAACTTTAAACATAATTGGGATCCAAGGATATATAGAAAAATATTCCCACAAAAGACATGCAAGTGGAAGAGAGGCCTTTGGTGGCAGGGTGGATGGCGGGGCGGGGGGTGGGGGAAGCAGACAAGAGGGTAAGTGGGAACTTATCTGTGCAATGTACAATGAAACGCATATACGGAAATGTCACAATGAAATGCATGTCAGAATAAAACATCAAGCTGTACATTAAAAATTTCCAATAAAAAAAGAAAAAATTTATTACAGTAAAAGACACATGGCCACAAATGCCCCTCAAAATACTCCGTCTGGTTTCCAATACACTGGTCCCATCATTCTTGCCACTTTCTGAAGCAATTCTGGCAGTCCTCTTTCATGAGGAATGATTTTTTAAATTGAAACAGTCACCATGTATATTGATCACCCCTTGTATATAGAAGACAGACTGAATAATCCCACAGTGGCCATCTGCAGGCTAGAGTAGGGGAAACCAGTAGCTGCTCAGTCCAAGAATCTGGAAGCCTCAGAACAAGGGGGACCAAGGATGCAGGCCCAGGTTCAAGACCAAAGGCCTAGAAGCCCCCTGGAGGGTCACTGGAGCCAGTGTGGGTTCAAAGGCTGAAGAATGTGGAATCTGATGTTCACAGGCGGCAGTACACAAATGCGCCCACTCAAGAACAGTCAAGCAGGTAAGCAAGCAAGCTTCCCAGGCTTCCACTTTTTTGTTGCTTGGGTTCCCTAGCCTACTGGACTGCATTACCCAAGTTCATGGTGATGTTTCCCCATTCAGGTTGCTGACTTGCAGGCCAATCTTTGCAAGCATGGCCAGAAGTGTGCTTTACTGATGTCCTACGTGTCTCTCAATCCAGTCAAGTTAACAGCCAAGACCAAGACTAACCATCACAAACAGCCTTCATTATGTTGTTCCATTGTCCAAAGCCATCCCCACTGCGAAGCTGCAGGTCAGATGGGGCAAAGAACAGTCGACCCCACCTAGCACGCCTCCTGCTCACAGGGCAAAGGGGTGGAGAAAAAGGAACAATCAGATGGAAGACAGGGCCCATTCTCCTCAATGGAGGGCTCCCCACCAGAGGCATCGCTCCTCCAACTCTTGCTCATGTGGACATGAGGGCAAAGGAGACAGACCTGCTAGTGGGGAAAAGTCCAGGAAGCACAGGCAGGCCTCAAGCCATGGGGCCCATCTGGAGTCTGGAAGCTGCAGAAGCTGCCCATAGTGAGCTGGCCGAGTGGTTCTGATGGACGCTGACTCCCAGGCACAGAGCCCTGAGCACCTAAAACACCTGCTCTATTGCTCATAACATAGAGGGCGGCACCAAGGTCTCACGCCTGGCCCCTGGCAACGGCATCAGATGGAGCCTCAGGACCAGGCTCTGGACACCTCCAACCCTAGGGGGCTGAGGGAGGGTAACTGGGGGCTGCATGAAGCTTCCCGGACTCTAGCAGGTGAGGTGTGAACTGTTTACCCCCCTCCCTCCACCAATGAAATCCGTGTCCAGGCAGCCTGGCTGCTGGATCTTGGAGTGGAAATGGGCTTTTGTGACAAAGGGAAGTTTGATCACATCAACGTGAAGGTGGCAGGTGGACTCTAAGGGAAAGTTTGGCAGCAGAAAAGCAGCAAGTAGTCTTGAGAAATGGTGCCTAGAAATCTTCTGGGACCTAAGAGCCCTGGGGCCAGAAGGTCCTATAGGAGCATCCTGCAGAACCGGGATGAAGAGGAAATGGTGTGGGCATCTCGCCCGTCTGGAGAGCTGCTTCATGTTTAACCACCAAGCATCACAGAGCCTGTTAAGAAGCAATGCAAGGGCAATTTCTGCAGTGAGGTCGGGATTGTCCAATGCACTCATCTGAATTGTTCTAAATTAGATGGGCAGTTAGTCAATAATGGCGCTTTAGTCAAGGATATTGGGATTAAGGGGCAGACTGAGACTCCTAATCTAGAGTGTTTGAAGAAATATTCCAATGAGGTCAAACACCAATTTATATGCACGTGGAGCCTTTAAATATTTAGATCAAGCTGTGCAGCGTTAACAGCATCCTTGCAGGACATGACCTTGTGGAAGTTCTTGCAGGAAGTGGCTGCAGTGACAACAATGACAAGAAGGGCCCAGCTGCTCCAGCCTTCCCTGCTGTGTTGCTGAGCCAGCGGCTACAGGGGGCGAGAGCTCAGGCGGGCGGAGCTGGCTAAATGTCCACTGCTCAGGGGAGATAAGCGCGGGGCTTCTGTGGGTCAGTTTTAATGTATGCATGATAGCATGCCACCGCATCTCCTCTCTCTCTCTCTCTCTCTCTCTCTCACACACACACACACACACACACACACACACACACACACACACACACACACGCCCTGCTTTCCAGCATGGAAGCGCAAACAATTCTTTTTATTTTATTTGCATCCTGGACTTATTTTGACAGTAAAAATGCAGAAAAAGAAGCAGGAGGAAACTACATATTTGTTGTATACTGTACGTTCTTCTGAATGTATCTTTCACCATTAAAAAATTGTTTCGAGAAAGATGAAAATTATGAGGTTTTCACAGGAGATCCCTGGGTGCAGTTTTTTCCTCTTCATCTGCTAGATTGGCCTTCTGGGAAGGCGGAGCCTGGGATAGGGTAGGTGGAGCCTGGGACAGGGTGGGTGGGGCGTGGGACAGGGTGGGTGGGGCTAAAACCTCTGCAGAAGATTTCTAACAGCACCCTCACTGCAGCTCTAGGCTTCCATAATTCTGTGCTCCTTTCCAACACTAATCTTTTTCTAGGTGAGCTTTTGTTTTGTTCTTAAATAATATTTGGCTTTAATGATGACAAGACAAGCCACTCAAAAGTTGGAAGTTTATGTTTCTTTAGTGACCCTGTGTTCATAAAGAAGGTATGCAGCAGGTGGCTGTGACTTGGCTTTCCCTCACTATAATCAAATACCTGGAATAATCAGCATAGAGAGAGGAAAAGGCAATTTTGGCCCACAGTTGTGAAGGCTCCAGTCTGTGGTCAGCTGGTCCAGTGCTTTGGGCCCTTGGTGAGGCAGCATATCATGGCAGAAGTGCACAGCAGAGCAAAACCACTCACCTCATCGTGAGCTACGAGCCAAAAAACAGAGGAAGGGGAAGGCATGTTGAGTCCCAGATTCCCTTCAAGGGCACACCCTTATGACCTAAGGACTGCCACAAAGCACCTCGCAAGGGCTCTACCACCTCCCAATAGTGCTACCCAGGGACCAAGCTCTTAACATGTCATCCTCTGGGAAAATTCAAGATCCACACCATAGGAGAGGGTTTGGGGGGCAGAGACAGCCCCAGGGTGAAATGTCTTCTGCGATGGCTCCTGCCAGGTGACCAGTGACTTGTCACTCTAAACCTAATGGTGTCACTTGGGATTGTTGCCTTGTCCACAGGAAAGACAACCCTCCAAAACTCCGCATGCACCCCAGAAGCATTCCACTGTGGTTAAGGACTTAGCTTTCCTGTTCTGACATATAATGCACAATCAGAATTTCCCCTTTTTCTAGAAGAAAATATCTACAGACTAACTTTATGATGTAGGCATTATACTGAACTCAAATTTCTACCTCCAACTTAATTTTGGATAGAAGGTATTTAAATTCATATAAAACTAAAATCTAGCTGTTTATAACAATATATATTTTGAAATTTACCCTATTTCACCTTGGACACTGTGACAATAGCATGATGTAGTGCAACAGTCAAACCCTGCAGCTAGGCTGGGTGAAAAATTAATAGCTTTATTCAGGGGGTGATGCTGCATTTAAATTTCTGTTTAGGAGGGGTTCATTGTTTAGTTTAGCCTCAATGTAGACTATATCCAGCAAAAAGGACTGACACCTTTCTCTACACTGCAGTGTAGACAGAACAGGAGGGAGCTGGTTAGAGAAAACAAATTCTCAGATTCACAATGAAAATTAATAAGAGGTCATTCCTTAGAAAAAGAAGCCATTCTCTGGAGGTAGTATCTGCTCCAGTTTCCATACCTGGTGTTTCCATTTCATCTTTCATTCTCTCCTCAGCCTTTTCCAATCAGGTTTTCGTACATGTGTTTATAGACACCACCCGTGATAACATCCTTGTCTTCGCCTGTTGCTATAACAAAATGTCTGAGACTGGGTAACTTATAAAGAATAGAAATGTATTTACCTGAAGATATGGAGGTCAGACAGTCCAATAGCATGGTGCTGGCATCTGGAAATAAACTTGATGTATGATAACATGGCCAGAGAACATTCCAGGAAAGAACAAGTGAATCACCTCAGGTCTCTCTTCCTTTTCTTACAAAGCCACTAACACCATCACGGGAACTCCAGCCACAAAACCTCATCTAATCCTGATTACCTCCCAAAGACACTATGTCCAAATAGAATTAACAAATTGAGGATTAAGCTCCCAACATATGAACTTTTGAAGACACATTCAAGCCATAGTGGTCCAACCTAACCAAGTCCAGGGGATAATTCTCAATCCACATCTTACATGACATCCCAGACATCTTTAGCCAGTAGATCACTTCTTAAAACACTTGACTTCTAGTTCATCAATTACATTATTTTCCTTTTACCCCACAGGCCTCTCCTTCTTGGTTTTCTTTGGTGTGTTCTGGGACTCAGTCTTAGCTTTCCCAAGGCAAGGTCAGCCATTGTCATGGGGGTAAGTGTTGTTTGTACATCGATGGTTCCCAATTCGTAGCTCCACTCCTGGAGCTTGGTGTCTACTGGGCATCTCAGATTGGACGTGGCCAAACAGAACCTCTGAAGCCTTCTCTCATAACCACCCTCACCCTGTTTTTTTCCACATCACACAGTAGCCCTGGCATTACCCTTGAGAGAGATTGAAAGGGATGTGATAACCTTTCCTCAATCTTCCTGTGCATGTCCTGCAATTTTTATCTCATTGCTAGTAAAAACAACCAAAACAAGGAAAATCAAACAGCAAAAAACCCCAGCCAAACAAGGAAACAAAAAAGCCCAACACGCGGTCTATTCCAGAGGAAGAGTCTTGCCTGATTTTAGGAAATCTTAGTATGTAGACTCTCAAGTATTATATACTGAATGAATGAACAAATGAATGAGAGGAAGTAGGGAATTTAAATTGCCATCATAGGTCTTCATGCCCCATTTATCTGGGTAGACATTTCGCCAGATGTGGATCTTTCAGGGATTTAAGGATCTCTGTCTCTGGCTGGCCAGATTTCTTACCTGCTATCTGTGGGTACTTCTGTGCCTGACCTCCTAGTCCTGGCCAGACATCAACCAATGGATGGTAAAACCTTGACACCGAAAAATCAGCTTAAGGCCAGGTGCAGTGGCTCACACCTGTGATCCCAAAGACTGGGAAGGGGTAGGCAGGAGGATCACAGGTTCAAGGCCAGAGGCAGCCTTCGTAACTTAGCTTAGTGGGACCCTACTTCAATTTTAAAATTTTTTAAAAAGGCCTGGGGGTGCAGCTCACTGGCAGAGCACTTGCAAAAATGTGTGAAGCCCTAGGTTCAACTCCTCCAGTACTGAAAAAAAAAGCAGCTTAAATTGAAGAGTCTAGGCAGTATGAACTACACGAAGCAGATACCAGCCTCCACTATGCCAATTCAAAACAATTCAAGCTGATCACTTGGTTCAGTTACTTTTCAAGTGGTTCAAAAATAACCTTAGACACAAATATTGCTTCTGATGAGTGTTTGGAAAAGGGCCAGGGTTGCACATTTCAGTTTTCCCTTCTCCATAAAATCGCATGAAAGAACAGAGGTCACGTGTCGAAAGATCGATTCACGTCGTCTCTAGATAAGCTTTTGAAACAAAATGGACAGTACTGATGTAAGAAAGATATTCTCTTTTTGCTTTTAGATTCTTCAATTACCTGAACTGTCAATATTATCTTTCCTTGGTGCATCTTCCTTTTTAAATAACCTCAAATAGATTTTAATATTAAAACTACCAGTGATGAGAGAACGGGGAACGGGGCAGAGACACCAGTAATAGAGGGCCAGTGTGAAGTCCTGAGGCATGACGTCACTTCATTGCCTCTAAATAAAACCTTTCACTTCATGCTGAGTCGAAGGTTCCTCTCTGAGGTAGAAGAAAGGACAGGGCCCCTGAGTCAGGCTCCTTCAACAATACCGGTGAGGAAGTCAGCTGCTCTCTTCACTCGGCCAACCTGTGACTAACAGCGGGTGAGAGCAGGACCGGATGTGGCCAAGAGGAAACTGGGACAAAGGATAACAGAAGGAGGCTCGCAGTGGCCACCTCAGCCGTGACCCTGGACACCAGCCTGGGCTCCTCCCATTTCTCTGGGATTTTCCCTCCTCTTCTTCTTTCTTTTCCTTTTAATGGCTATAATTCCTCCCTACTCTGGTCCCCAAATTCTCCCTCTTCAGTCGCTTTTGGAGCAGCCGCCTCTGTCCATTACTGTCTCCTCAAGGCCTCGCACAGAGGGAGGAAGGGAGGGGGAAAGGCCTACTTCGCGAGCTCTTCCACATCCGGGGCTTCCTGTCTCCCTAGTCCCCCACAGGAAGCTTCTGCTCTGAGGAGGAAAGGAGGGCACGGTGGGCACCCTGTTCTGCTTCTGTCCGGGGTACCCCTCTTGCTAGGCCTGGTATCACAGGCAGGAGGAGGGAGCATAGAAACAGGACCCATCCACTCTTCCCTCAAATCGCACTCCAGCTTCTCACAATCCATCTCCCAATTCACTCCGCTGGAATTGCCACGGAACACAGAGGGGGGCGTTGGTGGGGACAGAGCCTTCCTTCCACTACCTGGTGCAGGGAGCAAAGGACAGAGTCAAACTGAGGATCTCTATCTAGGGTGCTGGTGGGGTGATGTGATGAGGGAACAAGGGTGGGGCCCCGGAAAATGAGCTCTTGAAAGTAGAGGCTGAGATTCATTTTTCCATGTGATGTCATTAGAAATGTGCATAGTTTCTTCCCTACTTCTATACTTAATGCAGAGTCTACATACAGATGTACATGCGCATGTGTATGTAATTTTATGCTTATATGCATAGCATGTACGCTCACAAACACATACCTACGCACAGTTTTCAGCAACACTACGGATTCAGCAGGGCCCTTGAGATAGTCTAGAACCTGATCCCCCATGTGTCAGCTTTTTGTGCTGTCGGGGCTTGCATGTTGCTGTGATGCTGAAAGCTATGCCACTGGTATTTCAGATACCAGCAGGGCCACCCATGGTGGACAGGTTTCAGCTGAGCTTCCAGACTAAGACAGACTATTGAGGGAAAGGGACCCAGTAGCCCACTCCTGAAACAATTACCTGTTAAAAATCCTATGAATAGCAGAGAAGCATTGTCAAATAAAGTGCCAGAAAATGAGCCCCCCAGGCTGGAAGGGAATGACTAGGAAAGAGTTGCCTCTTCAAAGTAGAGTTGACTTTAATGACTGCAATGGAGTAAAGCCCCTGGGACCTCCACTTGCTGATGTGCCACAACTCGAGAAGAAGTTGTGTGAAGAACAGTGGCTGCAACATTAGGCTCAAACATAAAAAGATCATGTGCCCAGCACAGTGTAGGATAGTGTTTCATTCTGTTGTACATAGAGTCTCTATGAATCGGATCCGACTCAATGGCACCCACCACCATCATCACCAAAGACCCCCAATCACCATGGGGTTTGTTTTGTTTGTTGGCAATGCAGGAGAGCTGAACCCAGGATCTTGTGC